>SJYT01014145.1:485157-510639 GCA_006410635.1 Cephalophus harveyi
GAACTGAACTGAACTGATGGTTTTTCCAGTGGTCATCTATGGATATGAGAGTTGGACTGTGAAGAAAGCTGAGTGCCAAAGAATTGATGTTTTTGAACTGTGGTGTTGGATAAGACTCTTGAGAGTCCCTTGGACTGCAAGGAGATCCAACCAGTCCATCCTAAAGGAGATCAGTCCTGGATGTTCATTGGAAGGACTGATGCTGAAGCTGAAACTCCAATACTTTGGCCACCTCATGCGAAGAGTTGACTCATTGGAAGAGACCCTGATGCTGGGAGAGATTGGGGGCAGGAGGAAAAGGGGACGACAGAAGATGAGATGGCTGGATGGCATCACCGACTCAATGGACATGAGTTTGAGTGAACTCCGGGAATTGGTAAGGGACAGGGAGGCCTGGCGTGCTGCGATTCATGGGGTTGCAAAGAGTCGGACACGACTGAGTGACTGAACTGAACTGAATAATTAGTGCTGTCGAGCATCTTTTCATGTGGTTATTGGCCATCTGTATGTCTTCTTTGGAGAAGTGAATAGACCGCTTATAGTGGTTTCATTAGATGCCCAGGCTCCATTCAACTGCTTACCTGTGTTGTAAGTACATGGAACGAGAGACTTGTTCAGCTTGATGAAGGGACTGCTGCTCTCGCTCCCTCTGTCTGGCTCTAGAAGCTTCCTGAGCTGTGCGCCTGTTCATCATCACAGGATCACCCTGGGAGCCATGAATGCTCTTTCCTTTGGGAAAATCTGATGAAACTTGTGGCAAGTAGGCACTGTGGCGACAGGTGTCTATTTACATTTCCTAGAGCTAATTAGGGCACCAGGATGCCCGGCAGCGGCCCAGCAAGGCAGCGGGTGCTGTTGCTTGGGTCTACCGTGGGAAGTGGTGGGTGTGCTGTGGTGTGAAGGAACAGTGTCTGGGTGCCAGGCCAGCTGGGTTGCCGTCCCTGTGGGTCAGAGGTTTATGTGGGGGTCACTGGGTCACTTGTGATTCCATAACGTGCTGCTCGTGGTTACAGAGGGTGAATTTTACCTTAGAGAGCAAGTTGGAATCACAATGAGACCATTCTGAACCCCCTAAAGGAGGTGAATCCTGCAGGGTGTGTGGGTATCCGAGTGTAGACATGCCCCTTTCCTCCTTTTTCTCTGGAGCAAAGCAGCCCTTTCAGGCTGATACTGGACGTCTCGGTTGTGGTGGCCTCTGCTTTCAACCTCTCTCCCCCGTGTCTGTCGTGGCTCAGGTTTCCCCATGATCGTCCTCGCCCCTCTGCAGGTGGGCACACAGCGGCTTATAGAACAGGTTTCTTCTTTCTGTACCCTGTAGCCACTCTGAACATGATTAGATTCTTTCCATAAATGAGAAGGAAATCTGAGTAACGAAGCCAGGTCTGCACCTGTGCTTTGAGAGCTGGGCTGGTTGGCCGGGAAGGACATCCCACAGCACCATGGACCTGTGTCCCAAAGCCCAGATGCAGGACCCCGGGGCCCAGCTACAGCAGCCGCTCCTGAGTCCTGTTCAGCACTCTGAAGCCAGAGGCTCCCTCCAAGCAGAAGTTACCCCTGGCCCCACACACAAACTCCGGAAAAGCTCTGAAGGGCTTGGAGGAGATCAAAGGCGCCCTTATCAACCCAGACTTCCTCAAACTGAAGAGAGACCAGGAGATCTCCGAAGTTTCCCCTGGTAGACTTTCACCACCCAACCCTAGTTCTGCGCTGCTCTCCCCTGAGAAGGGGAGAGAGGAAACGCGTCCGACTGCTGGTGCCTCTGGAGGGGAGTCCTGTGCCACGCCTCTGCGTGCCATCTTTCTGGGTGCTCTTCCTGTGTGTCTTTGGTGTCGCCTGAGCTCCCATCATAACACCATCATTTGTGGGACCCAGTGCAGCATGAAGGTGCAGGGCTGCCTCCTCAAAAAGCAGGGGAAAAGTACCATTAAAGGTGCTGGAGTATGCTCAGATGTGAGTGGGTGAAAGGCTTGCTTCTGCCAAGTTGCTCCTGCCCATCCGCTGTGCTCTGGTGCAGCCAGCCTGGGATAAGCCACGGCCGACGCCTCGCCCAGCTCCAGGACACAGTGAGGGGTGCGCTGCTGAACAGCCCTACTGGTTTTGGTCGGGCGCCTGTAGGCAGCAGCAGCACATGGATACCTGGCCTGGGAGGGGATGGCCAGATCCTGGGACACAGGCGGGCAGGGGCGCTGGTGGTCACGCACCTGTCCAAGGGTGGAGGGACCACGTGTGAACCTATACTCCGCATCAGGTGCCGTTGTGATGGACTTGGCTTATGAAACACAAATCAAAAGATAGATTTGTTAAGAATTTCTATATATCTACTGCAGAGCGTTAAACCCCAAGCTCTAGGCCCTTCTGAACGTGGGGTCTTACGCAGCCATATAGGTGCACACCATGAAGCTAGTCCTCAGTACAGTATCTGGTAGGTTAAAAATCAGCCTGCATGTCTTGAACATCTTCCATATGGCTGGTATGAGGATGCGAAAGTTAGAAGGACATGTTCCCACCTCACATATCTTACATTAATTAAGCAGGTGAATTGAGGAGCGGTGTCTGCAGGTTGTCATGGGAGTGTAGAAGAGAGGTGCCTAACTGCTTGGGTTGGAAAGATGAGGTGGCCTTGAAAGATACACGGGAGTTTGGTTAGCATTTAGTGGGTAGAGGGCATGTTTTAGTTTGGTCTCTCTGAGACAAGGATTTGAGTGCATGTAGCTTATGTGTCTGCGGAGAAGGCAATGGCACCCCACTGCAGTACTCTTGCCTGGAGAATCCCATGGATGAAGGAGCCTGGTAGGCTGCAGTCCATGGGGTCGCTACTAGTTGGACACGACTGAGCAACTTCCCTTTCACTTTTCACTTTCATGCATTGGAGAAGGAAATGGCAACCCACTCCAGTGTTCTTGCCTGGAGAATCCCAGGGATGGGGGAGCCTGGTGGGCTGCCGTCTATGGGGTCACACAGAGTCAGACACGACTGAAGCGACTTAGCAGCAGCAGCAGCTTATATGCAAGATGGAATGAACAGTGGTCAGCGGGTGGGAGAGGGAGCTGGAAGGGGAGGTACATTATCCAGCAAGTTTACACCATGGGCCACCGGAGAGTCACATTGGGGGACACTGAGGAACAGTGCAGGTTGTTCACCTCAGAGCTCCCCCTCTTATTGGGGGAGCTGCACCCTCTGCCAGGTCAGCAGACTCATCCCCTGCAGGGCCGCATAGGAGGGCCACATGGAGCCTCTGTCACATATTTTTCTTTGGTGGTTTTGTTTTATATGTTGTTGTTCAGTCACTCAGTTGTGTCTGACTCTTTTCAACCCCATGGACTGCAGCACGCCAGGCTGCCCTGCCCTTTACCATCGCCTGGAGTTTCCTCAAACTCACGTCCACTGAGTCAGTGATGCCATCCAACCATCTCATCCTCTGTCGTCCCCTTCTCTCCTCCTGCCATCAGTCTTTCCAGCATCAGGGTCTTTTCCAGTGAGTCAGCTCTTCACATCAGGTGACCAAAGTATCGAAGCTTCAGCATCAGTTGTTCCAGTGAATATTTCAGGGTTGATTTCCTTTAGAGTTGACTAGTTTGAACTCCGTGCAGTTCAAGGGACTCTCAAGAGTCTTCCCCAAAACCATAGTTAAAAAGCATCAGTTGTTCTGCGCTCAGCCTTCTTTATGGTCCATGACTACTAGAAAAACTATACCTTTGACTAGACAGACCTTTGTCAGCAAACTGATGTCTCTGCTTTCAGGTAGGCTGTCTAGGTTTGTCATAACTTTTCTTCCAAGGAGCAAGGGTCTTTTAATTACATGGCTGCAGTCACCATCTGCAGTGATTTTGGAGCCTCAAAAAATAAAGTCTCTCACTGTTGCCATTTTTCTCCATCTGTTTGCCATGAAGTGAAGGGACCAGATGCCATGATCTTAGTGTTTTGAATGTTGAGTTTTAAGCCAGCCTTTTCACTCTCCTTTTTCACCTTCATCAAGAGCCTCTTTAGTTCCTCTTTACTTTCAGCCATTATCATCTGCATATCTGAGGTTATTGGTATTTCTCCCGGCAATCTTGATTGCAGCTTTTGCTTCATCCAGCCCGGCATTTCGCATGATGTACTCTGCATATAAGTTCAATCAACAGGGTGACAATATACAGCCTTGACGTACTCCTTTCCCAATTTAGAGCCAGTCTGTTCCATGTACAGTTCTAACTGTTGTTTCTTGACCTGCATACAGATTTCTCAGGAGATAAGTAAGGTGGTCTGGTATTCCCACCTCTTTCAGAATTTTCCACAGTTTGTTGTGATCCACACAGTCAAAGGCTTTAGCGTAGTCAGTGAAGCAGAAGTAGATGTTTTTCTGTAATTCTCTTGCTTTTCCTAGATCCAGTGGATCTTGACAATTTGATCTCTGGCTCCTCTGCCTTTTCTAAATCCAGCTTGTACATCTGGAAGTTCTCAGTCACATACTTTTGAAGCCTAGCTTGAAGGATTTTGAACTTTACCTTGCTAGCATGTGAAATGAGCACAGTTGTCCAGTAGTTTGAACATTCTGTGGCATTGCCCTTATTTGGGATTGGAATGAAAACGGACCTTTTCCAGTCCTATGACCACTGCTGAGTTTTCCAGATTTGCTAGCATATTGAGTGCAGCCCTTTAACAGCATCATCTTTTAGGATTTGAAATAACTCCGCTGAAATTCCATCACTTCCACTAGCCTTGTTTGTAGTAATGCCTTCTAAGGCCCACTTGACTTCACACTCCATGATGTCTGGCTCTAGGTGAGTGATCACACCCCCATGGTTATCTGGGTCATTAAGACCTTTTTTGTACAGTTCTGTGTATTCTTGGCATCTCTTATATCTTCTGCTTCTGTTAGGTCCTTGCTGTTTCTGTCAGTTATTGTGTCCATCTTTGCATGAAATGTTCCTTGTTATCTGATTTTCTTGAAGAGATCTCTAGTCTTTCCCATTCTGTTTTCTCTTTCTCTTTGCATTGTTCATTTAAAAAGGCTTTGTTATCTCTCCTTGCTATTCTCTGAAACCCTGCAGTCAGTTAGGTATCTTCCTTTTTTGCCTTGCCTTTTGCTTCTCCTTTTTTCAGCTATTTGTAAGCTCTCCACAGACAACCATTTTGCCTTCTTGCATTTCTTTCTCTTTGGCATGGTTTTGGTTACCACCTCCTGTACAGTGTTATGAATCTCCATCCATAGTTCTTGAGGCACTCATCAGACCTAATCCCTTGAATCTGTTTGTCACTTCCACTGTATAATCGTAAGGGATTTGATTAAGGCCATACCTGAATGGCCTAGTGGTTTTCCCTGTTTTCTTCACGTAAGTCTGAATTTGGCAAGAAGGGGCTCATGGCCTGAACCACACTCAGCTTCAGGTGTTGTTTTTGTTGACGGTATAGAGCTTTTCCATCTTTGACTGCAAAGAATATAATCAGTCTGATTTTTGTACTGATCATCTGGTGATGTCCATGTGTAGAGTGGTCTCTTTGTATTGTTGGAAGACGATGTTTGGTATGACCAGTGCATTTTCTTGGCAGAACTCTGTTAGCCTTTGCCCTGCTTCATTTTGTACTCCAAGGCTAAATTTGCCTGTTCCTCCAGGTATCTCTTTTTTTTTCCCCTCCAGGTATCTCTTGACTTCCGGTTTTTGCATTCCAGTCCTCTGTGGTGGAAAGGGCATCTTTTTTTGGGGGGGGGGGGGGGTTAATTATAGAAGGTCTTGTTGGTTTTACCCTTTTAAAATGTAAAAATCACTTTGAACTCACAGACCACATGAATACAGGACATGGACTGTAGTTTGCCAGCCCCTAATCTGTGCAATAATAACATGAACCACTGACTGGGCTGCTTCCAGCTAGCATTAATCCTCAGTTGGCACTTGGGGCCCGTCTCTGTGAGGCAGAGAGGCCTCCAGCAGCAGTGGAACACTCTCAGGTGAAGAGATGCCAGTGCTGGCAGCTGGAAATTGAGCCAGCATGTCCAGAGATCAGATGAGGGGGATCAAGGGTTGGGCAGCAGCAGGCCCTGGAGAGGTGTTGGGTGGCCAGCCGTGGGCCCTGCATGCACAGCAGCAGAGAGGTGTGTGGGCTGGGAGGTGGGGAGATTCAGAGTGACTTGTACCTGATGAGGAAACAAGTGATTCGGGAGGAGAAGCAGGAAGTCTAGCTAGGCTAGTGCATTCATTACTCTAGATAAGAGTTGATAGCTGTTGCTCAGTCTAAGGGGAGGCCCTGGAGGGGGTGAGATGTGGCCAAGTCTGGATGTATTTTGAAGGTGGAGTCTTTGGGATTTTTCTGAGCACCAGGTGTGGAGTGTGAGAGAACGCAAGCTCAGAGTGCTTGGCTTGAGCAGCTGGATGGGTGGAGCTGAGACAGGAAATTCAGGGAGGGGTTTGGAGACTTGGTTCCTTCCCTGTGCCTCTGTAAGGTCAAAGTAAGCCAGGACAGAATCTGGCCCGTGAAACGAGTTTGCAGAAGCAATGTGGGGTGGTGATAGAAACCTCCAGTTTCTGTCTTTGGTCTTTTTTTCCTGACCTTGATAAAGTGAGTGCTTTTGCTTGTAAAATTGCCCAACACTTTTCTTCCAAGCATTCCTTTTGGTTTCACATTTGGTAGCCACGGACAGTGATGATTACCTTGCATTTTGTATTTCTGTAGAATCTTTTTCTTGTGCTTGTATTAAAAGGAATTTATGGTCATTTTTTGGGGAAAAAAAAAAAAAAAAAAAATACTAGGTAGTATAGCATGATGTTAAGAGAGTGGACTCTGGGCCCAGACTGCCTGTGTTCACATACTGGTTCTGTCACTTTCTTGGGGGAGATAAAGCTTCTGCATGCCTCATTGGGCTGTGGTGAGGCTTAAATGAGCAAAAAGATAGAAGGCACTTGGCACATCACAGGTCCTCAGTGAGAGTTAGAAGCTGTCGTCATTGTTACAGAGACAGAAACAGGCAGGTTCACGGTCAGTGGTAAGGACTGTTTTGGGAGGAGTATGGAGCACTTTGGTAGCTCCTAGGAGGAGAGGCCAGAGAAGGCAGTGACATCCCACTCCAGTACTCTTGCCTGGAAAATCCCATGGACGGAGGAGCCTGGTGGGCTGCAGTCCATGGGGTCGCCAAGAGTCAGACACAACTGAGCGGCTTCACTTACACTTTTCACTTTCATGCGTTGGAGAAGGAAATGGCAACCCACTCCAGGGTTCTTGTCTGGAGAATCCCAGGGATGGCAGAGCCTGGTGGGCTGCCGTCTATGGAGTTGCACAGAGTTGGACACGACTGAAGCGACTTAGCAGCAGCAGCACCAGGAGGAGAGGCCTTATTAACCTGGACTTTGGGGGGAGTGGAAGGACTTCCTGTGGAAGGAATACTGCAGCTGAGGCTTGAAACTGAGTTATCTTGAAGAAAAAGGGGCACGAGTGGTCAGCCAGGGGCAGAGCCTCAGAAGCAGAAGGGGAGTTGTATGTGGCTCCAGGGCAAGGTTGGAGAATGACCATGAGCCATTTTAAGCATCTCAAGGTCTGTGGCTGTTTCTGAATAGATTTCTTCCTAAGAAAGTGGATGCTCTGGGGTGTGCTGCCCTTCTTTTTTTTCCTGCTAGAATGTTTTGTTGTTGTTTTTGTTTAGTTGTTAAGTCACGTCCACGTCTTTGGGACCCCATGGACTGCAGCATGCCAGGCTTTCTGGTTCTTTACTATTATCTCGCGGAGGTTGCCCAAGTTCGTGTTCATTGAGTCAGTGGATCCTATCTAACCATCTCATCCTCTGTCGTCCCGTTTGCCTCTTGTCCTCAGTCTTTCCCAGCATCAGGATCTCTTCCAGTGAGTTGGCTCTTCAGATCAGGTGACCAAAGTATTGAAGCTTCAGCATCAGTCCTTCCAGTGAATATTCAGGGTATTGATTTCCTTTAGGATTGACTGGTTTGATCTCCTTGCTGGAATGTTTAAAGTCCTGGAATTCACAGATGTTTTAAATATTTCAAATCTTGAGAAACAGGCTGCCTTCAGTTTAGTGAGTGTGTTTTGAGCAGCTACTGTGTGGAAAGTGAATGTAGATAAATAAAACATATGGCCTGCCTTCATCTTCTAGTAGAGCTAAAGCTCCAGCAGCCTTAGCTCTGGGCCCTGGACTCCTCTGTACACCTAGGGGTCAGCCCAGCCCTTGTGCAGAGTTTTCCCCAACTCTGTATAGTCCATGGGGTCCCAAAGAGTCGGACACAACTGAGTAACTTTCACTTTCAAGGTAACCACTAAGAAAATAACTTCTAAGGTATATAGAACAGGAAAGTAGAAGTCAATCGAAGTGGCACACTACAAAAAATCAACCCCTCCCTGTTATTTAAAAAAAAAAAAAGCAATGGAGGAATTGACGAGCAAAAATCATTTGACAAACAGAAAACAAGTAGCTGCACAGTCAATCCTTCCTTGTCGGTATTCACATTAAGTATAAGTGGATCAAACTCTCCTACTAAAAGACAATTTGATTTTTAAAAGAATCTAGACTTCCCTGTCCAGCTCTGTGTTTCTGTGCACACCTCTTCATGTCCACACACAGGCTGAAAGCACCTTTTTGGGTTTTTTTTAATGCATTCCTTACTCTGTCTTAGTGTTATGCACGTTATGTTGATAAAGCATGTTTGTTTAAACTTGCATTAATTTTTGAATCAACACTGATTCTGAACAGAGCTAACCTCTCAAGCTTCAACTTAATTTATATTGATTTTTTTTAACTTCCTGATGTACAGCAACCTGTATCTTTCTTATTATATGCCAAAAACATAAAGTGTATTCAATGTAATACTATAATTTGCAATTTAATTATAATCAATTTTTGATTTCCCAAATTAATTACCAGTTATATAAAATTATATTTTAGACAATTTCAAAATATTTAGAAATAGTTTTATTCTCTGATACAGGCACTGTTATACTCCCTTCAGGAAGGAAGCCTGACAGTCTGACATTTAAAAGATATATGACTAAATAGGAACCCTATGAAGTTAATGGGTTTAAATTTAAACCATTTTCAAGGATTATTTTTTTGGAAAGTTTTTTTTCTTAAGGGTCTGATTAATAACTGCTAATAAAAAAAATACCATTGAAAATGTATGAAAATACCATTGAAAATTCTGTTGCTCTCCACACACTTGAAAAAATCCAGATTCAGAATATACAGAATTCCTACTTTATTGCTTAAAGTGCCTTGGATTACCAGTATAATCCCTTGGAGTACCGGGGACCAAGGATCTGTTGCTAGTAAAAATAATTATTAAATTATCTTTATAACATTTTACCTAATTGTTTATTATTTAGAATTCCTTCTATATGTGAGGTAAAATTTCATAAATAAAATATTTAAAATAGTAAAAAAAAAAAAAGAAAATAATATGCCTGCTAATGCATGGGACACAGGTCCGGGAAAATCGCAAATGCCGTGGGAAAATCCCACATGCCGAGGAGCAGCTAGGCCCACAAGCCAGCTGCTGAGCCTGTGAGCTGCAACTGCCAAGACCGGCAGACCTAGGGCCTGTGCTCTGCAACAGCGCTGAGAAGCCTGTGAATTGCAAAGATGAGTAGCCCCAGCTCGCTGCAACTAGAGAAAGCCTGTGCGTAGCAGCAAGGACCCAGTGCAACAACACAAAAAGGCAGCACAATCTGTATATTTAAGACAAGTGTCTGCGTGCTCTCTGCTCTTGCCTGCGCTGGGGCTCTGTTGCGACCCCTGGGCTCTAGGTTGCGGCACACAAGCTTCTCTTGTTGCCGGGCACTGGCTCTGGAGTGTGCGGGCTCGGTGGTTGTGGCCTGCAGGCCCAGCTGTGGTGCCTGGGGAGACACTGGAGGTGTCCGCTACACTTTGGACACTGGAACACAAAGAAGTTGTGAGGAAAAGGATGGAAAATGATATTCCATGCTAAATGATACCCAAAAGAGAGCTGGCGTGGCTATATTATTATCAAACAACATTAGCAAGTTTACTAGAGACAAAGGAGGACACTATATATTGATGATATATTGATTATATTGATGTTTTGACTCTATATATATGCTTCAGTATAACAAGAGGATATAATGATTATAAACCTCTTAACACCTAACAGACTCCTAAAATATATAAAGTAAAAATGGACAGAATTGAAAAGAGAAGTACACAGTTCTCCAGTGACAGTGGATAGATCTGCTTTCAGTGATAGATACAACCAGACAAAATTGACAAGGAAAATGGAGGACCTGAGCAACCCTGAAGCCAACGAGACTAGTACACATTCTTCCCAAATGAGCATGTGTTAGATCACAGCTAGACCCTGTGTTAGAGCACAAGAAGTCTCAATATGTTTAGAAAGACTGAAATCATACAAAGGATCTTTTCCAGTGACAGTGGAATGAAACTAAAAATCAAGAAAAGAAGGAAAATTGGAAATATGTGCAAATTATCCAGGTGGCCAATAAGCATATGAAAGATAAGCATACATTGTTTGCTATATATTGAAACCACAGAGCTATACCAGCACCTCCTCCTTTAAATGGTTCCAGTTAATTGGACTGACAAGATCAAGAGGTGGAGCAGTTGAAACTCCCATCGCGCAGCCAGCGGGAACATAAATTCAAATAAGTACTTTGGAAATCTGGTGTTATTCACAAAGCTAAACGTGTGTATGCTCCACAACCCAGCCATTTCGTTCAAGGGATATACCTTACAGAAACGAGTGCTTACATAAGAACGAGTGTATACTTAAAAATTTCCATAATTTCTCTTCTTAATAGTTTCAGCTGGAAACAGCCAAATGTTCCTCCTCAACACTAGAATAGATAAATGCACTGTAGTATGTTCACTTGGTGGAATAGTGCGTATGCATGAAACAGTGCGTATATATGAAACTGCCCGCACCAGTGTGGCTGAGTCTGGTGGATGTAAGTTGAAACAACCAGTCACAAAGGAGTACGCAGTGGAATGGGTGATTTCAGTTATATGCCAGAAGAAACGAGCAGAGCTGATTTGTGATTATAGAAATTCTGATAGTGGTTTGTGATAGACGATGCCCTTCACTAGCACACAAGGCCACCTTCTGAGGTTCTAAAAATATTTTGTAGCTTGATCTACATAGTGGGTACACAGATGTATGCATGTGTAAATATTCATTGCACTCACTGTATGCTTACGATTTGTGCGTTGTATTACATAAAACTTAATTCCCAGTTAAAAAAAAGTTTTTTTTTTGCCACATGTGGCATGCAGAACTTCCTTGACCAGGGATCAAACCTGCGTTTACTGCAGACTCCGGAAGCTCAGAATCTTAATCATTGGCCCACCAGGGCAGTTCTAAAAAAAAAAAAAGTTTTAAAGAAATGAAGTCAGAAACAAAAGCACATCCATTTGCCAACTTTTTGATGTTAGTCCAAGCTTTTTCCTTTGCCAGTGGTGGATCCATTGTTTTCGATTCAGCCTGGTCTAGTGTAAACCATACCCTCAATGTGTTATACACAATCTTATGGTCTGTCCTTTTAAACTGAAGCCATTTTCACAGCAGTCTGAATCAGGATCCTTCTGGATTTTTGGTTCTCTGTTTTTTTTTTTTTTTTTCTTTTTTGGCCACACTGCCTGGTGTGTGGAACTTCCCTGACCAGGGATCGAACCTGTGCCCCCTGCAGTGGAAGCGTGGAGTCGTAACTACTAGGCCACTGAGGAAGTCCTTCCCCAGTTTTTTCTTGTTGTCTTACGTGTGTCTGATATGACTAGAAGTTTGTTTAGCATCTTACCTTTATTACGTCTCTAGACATTTTCAGCCAGTAATCTATTTCCTTAAGTAGTTTATGAATCGGGTTTCCTGTGACCAAAAAGGAGCTTGAAAATTCTGATTTAGAGGCTCCTGCGTTTCCTTGTAGCCCTGAAGTGTGATGACTGGTGTTGTGCACCTTCGTGCAGTTCTCGCCCAGGAGGTGAGTGCGGCTGCAGTGACTCCTGTGTCACTGTTATCTCAGCGTGGAGTCTACCTGCCCTCATGTCCTGACTCTTCTCTCCTTTTTGTCCATCCCAGCTACCCACTGCTGAAGCTGCCCTTACCAGGAACAGGACCCGTGGAATTCACCACTCCTGTGAAAGATTACTCACCCCCACCTCTGACCTCTGACCACAAGCCTGGAGAGCCCAGTGAGCAGCCAGAGTGGGTAGGTGCTCCGCGTGTCCTGAGGAGCGCCCTGGGCATTGGGTGCGGATTGGCCATGGCAGGGGTTCTGTGTGGAGTGAGGGTGGTCAGCTTCTGATGGGCGAATGCTTAACGCTTGAACCACTTTATAAAGGCACTGAAAATGTTTAGCTCACATGTAATAGTACATCCAGTCACACATTCCTGTTTTGAAAGGAAGCACTGAACGACATGGAAGGAAGGGGACTGTCCTAGAAAAGCTGGGTTGTGGTTGCCATAGCTGCGGCCGGCTGGGTCTGGGCCCATACTGTGGGTGCTCGGTCCAGGCAGTGCCCTGGCGAACAGGACCTCCTCCTTGAGCCCAAGTGGTTGCAGGAACCACTGAGGATCCCTGGAGAATGTTTTATCTTCTGAGTCCCATCACCATTTAATATTAGCAGTGAGCACTTAGCTTTTTCAAATCTGGTAGGTGCTGTTTTATCCTCACAGTGCAGTCAGGTAAAGCGTGCAGGTTCTGCTTGTTTACCTGTTTTGCAATTGAGGAAGCTGGGAATGACAGTGTGCCTCAGTTTCAGTTTAGTTGTCATGGTGTCAGCACTGGGTTAGAACTCCAGATCTCCTGACCTGAAGCCAGCTGCTACTTCTGAATTGTGCTCTCCTCAGCCAGCTGTCTCTGAGCTGAGCATGAATGCAAAACAGGAGGAAAACCTACAGGAAGGCAAAACCTCCAGGTGAGGGTCTGGGCTGTGGGAACTCTGGACTCATTATTTGGAAACCTTACAGGAAATGATGAGCTCGTCCTGCCGGCTTATACCTGCCAGCTGTGGATGACATGTTCTTCCCTTGCATGCTGGGCCCTGGTCCCGTGGGTTGGTGCCGGGCTTGCTGAGTCTGTTGTTGAGGAGCAGAACCCAGCTCAGGGCACAGAGCTCCTCTTCTCCCACCCTCTTTGTGCCAGTGATTGCACATTCCTTCCTGTTGCCTTTCCGGGTAATGTAGCAGCCAGGTAACTTGATGTCGACTTTAATGTTGCTAAAGTAGAGATCTGGTTAGATAGGTGTGTGTTATGACTACACATGGTTTCAGGAGGAAGTGCAGAACACAGGCTCAGTGGTACTCAGCCACGAAGGTTAGGGTGAGCTGATGAGGCGGAAACCAGTTCATAGCTTCATGTCTCAGCTTGACACTTTGCTCACTGTGGGATCAAGCCTTTTGTCTCCTTTACTCTTTCTTTAAAAAAAAAAAAAGTATTTATTAATGGCTCCTCTGGGTCTTCATTGCAGCATGCAGAGTTCTCTCTAGTAGAGGTGCACAGGCTCAGTTGCCCAGCAGCATGTGGGGTCTTAGTTCCTCAACCAGGGATCAAAACCGCGTCCCCTGCATTGGAAGGTGAATTCTTAACCACTGGACCACGAGGAAAGTCCCTCCATTAACCTCTTGATGGGGTTTTACCACATAATGGAGTTGATGGTTCCTGGTCGCAATGGGGTAGTCTGCGTTTGTGAGTGTTTTGTGACTAGTAGAGTTCAGTGGGCCTGATGGTACAGTTAGGGGTCTATCCAAGGTCAGGGGTTCACTTGTTTGTGAGCCCTTTCCACTTCCTTGATGTCCTCTTTGGGCCTGGGATGATGATAGTATGGGGGTACAAAATAGCTTCAGGGTTTCTCTTTCTCACTGGGCTCCCCAGCCCCTGAAAGTTTGAGAAAGAGACGCAGGCCCTGGCTCAGTCACCTGGTGTCAGGCCTCTCCGTGGTCAGTTACCTCACCAGGATTGACTGTTGTAACAGTAAAGGTCAGCAATGCAGGATTTGTAAGGATTGCTTTAATTATAAGGAACAGAAAACTCAACCCAAACCTGGGGAAGTGAGAGGGCATTTTGGGGTCATAGAGCTCACCCACAGGCTGGACTTCCTAATGGACAGCATGGGTTAGGCCCCAGAAGGAGTCCATCCCTCAACTGTACCCCCTCTGGGTCAGCTCAGTGTCCTCTCCCTAATGGGGGCTACAGCAGATTCAGCCCATGGGTGCCCGCTTGACTCTGCATGGGATTACCTGCCTGCCCCCACCCGAGACCCTGTGAGCAGGGAGGTGCTTTGCTGGTTGGCCTCATCACCACGCTGAGAGTGAGAGAGACTGTTTCCAAAGGAAGATTAGGAAGTGCAGGCCCTGGGCAGCACAGCAGAAGCGTCCACTGCTCCCAGCAGGAAGCCGTGATGTCCTTCATTCTTCGTCTATTCCTTTATTATTCAGCACGTTTATTCCTTGTCTTCAGTGTGCCTGGCAGAATGATCGTGGGGACACATGGAGCCTCACTGCCCCAGAGGAGATGCTGGGTGCTTGGGAAGAGAACATGGAGATGTGGGTTTCTTTCGTCAACAGCACATGGGAGCCAGCCCCAGGAGCTCTCAGTGGTCAGTGCTGAAAAAGAAGATACATTTTGCAGCAAAATACATACATAGCTGAGCCCGTATGATTGAATAACTAAGTGGAGGACAATAGACAAATCTGAGCAAAAAAATTCTGAATTTATGTAGCCGCTCTGTCCTCAGAGAGGTGGAATATAATCCCCCTTCCTTCATTGTGGACTGCGCACAGTGACTTCCTTCCAGAGAGTGCCAAGTGGAAAGGGGAGGAGAGAGTGGCTTTCCGGTGGAAACCCTGACAGGTGGCTCTCGTCATGGTGTTCGGGGTCACCATCAGCAGTGGTGAATCAGGTTGATGGTATATACCTTGATGTGTGACGAGAAGGGTGCTTTATCTCTATGTTCTTCCTCCGCAAACACCATAATCCCAGTCTGATCATGAGAAGAACATCAGACAAATCTGTGAGGCGTATGTCTACACAGTCCTGACCAGCGCTCCTCACGACTGTCAAGGTAATCAGAAAAAAAGAGTCCAAGAAACTGTCCCAGCCAAGAGAAGCCTCACAAGACAGGACAGCTGGATGTAACATGGTATCCTGGATGGGATCTCAGGAGAGAGAAAGGACATGGGGACAAGCTGAGGAAGTCTGGTTTCCTTACTTTGCCTTGGTGATAGTTTCTCAGACTTGCCTTGTTCTTGATGACCTGACACTTTCGAGGAGTGTTCCTCAAGCGGGGGTTTGTTTCTCTCTCTCTAGACTAGTCTCAGCTTGTGGGGTTTTAGAAGGAAGACTGCAGAGGTCAAGTGTCACTCTTTTCACATCTGTCAGCCTCCTAAAGTATTTTTTAAATTTCTGTACAGTAAAGTTCAGTCTGTGCTCTAAAATTCGTGGTTCCATCAGGGTTTTTTTAGTGTTTTTTTTTTGTTTTTAGTGTTTTTTACAGAAATATGGAACAATCTAGTTGTGGTTTTCTTTTTTAAGAATTGTATTTATTTTTGGTTGCGCTGGGTCTCCATTGCTGCGAGTGGGCTTTCTCTAGTTGCATCGGGTAGAGGCTGCTTTCTAGGTGCAGTGTGTGGGCTTCCCATTGTGGCGACTTCTCTTGTTGTGGAGCACAGGCCCGAGAGTGCTCAGGTTTCGGTAGTCGTGGCTCTCGGGCTCAGTAGTTGAGACACACGGGCTTTGTTGCCTCGCAGTATCTGGAATCTTCCTGGACCAGGGTTTGAACCCGTGTCTCCTGCATTGGCAGGTGAATTCCTAACCACTGGACCATCAGGGAGGTGCTTAGTTGTGGTTTTAAATTTGCATTTTCCAGATGAATATTGTTGAGGTCTTGTTGTATTTGCACATCCTCCTTTGTGAAGTTTTGAGCTGAGTTGTGTGGATTTTTTTTAATATGCAAAGCTATTCAAAGAAGTATATTGATAATGGAAAAAGTGCAATAATCTAGATATTCTTTAAATAGAGAAATAACTAAATTATACTACACCCCTAAACTTGAATGTACCCATTAAATAGATTTTTAAGCTCAACAAAGTAGATTAAGTAAGAAAAGCTGAAGATAAAACAGTACATGTACTGTATCAACCATTTAAAAAATACAGGCATAGAAAAAGTATTAATTGCTCAATCATGTCCGACTCTGTGACCCCATGGACTGTAGCCCGCCAGACGACTCTGTCCATTGAGTTCTCCAGGCAAGAATTCTGGAGTGGGTTGCCATTTCCTACTGCAGGGGATCTTCCCAACCCAGGGATCAAAACCAGGCCTCCTGCATTGCAACCAGGGAAGCCCTGGTGCCTAGGAAAAAACTAGTATCAAATCCATTAAAATGCAAACAACACTTACTTTTCAGTTCAGTTCAGTTCAGTCGCTCAGTCGTGTCCAACTCTTTGCGACCCCATGAATTGCAGCACGCCAGGCCTCCCTGTTCATTACCGTATCTCGGAGTTCACTCAGACTCACATCCATCGAGTCAGTGATGCCATCCAGCCATACACTTACTTTTAGGTTGTGTATTACAATAGACTTGCATTACTTTTACAAAAAGAAAAAAAAAGATAAATTTTCAAAAAGATTAAACACTAGTACTTTCTCTAACAAACTTTCCCTGTTTCTTGTTTAATGTATCTTAGAAAGGAATTTGTACCAAGAGAATAGTTTATCATTCTTCTTAACTAACATGTTAAACATGGACAGGTACAAGTTTTCAGGGATATTTAATTGTAACTGGCATTTTTGCCTCTTAAGTGATTTTCCCCCACTTAGGAAAAGTTTATATTTAGAATTGTTGCAGGATAACTGTGATGTCCCTGTTCTTTCCATGTAAAGACTGTACTTTTTAAAAATGTATTTTTAATTGGAGGATAATTGCTTTAAAATGTTGTGTTGGTTTCTGCCATACATCAACATGAATCAGCCATAGGTAGGCGTCTGTCCCCTCCCTCATGAACTTCCCTCCCAGCCCCCGCCCCATCCCACCCCTCCAGGTGGTTACAGAGCACTGTTGAGCTCCCCGTGTTATACAGCAGCTTCCCACTGGCTGTCTGTTGTACATATGGTGATGCTTCAGTGCTCTCTCTCAACTCGTCCCACCTTCACCTTCCCCCGCTGTGTCCGTAAGTCTGTTCTCTATGTCTGCATCTCTGTTGTTGTTCAGTTGCCAAGACACGTCTGACCCTTTGTGACCCCATGGACTGCAGCACGCCAGGCTTCCCTATCCCTTACCATCTCCCAGGGTTTCCCCAAGTTCATGTTTATTGAATCGGTGATGCCACCCAATCATCTCCCCCTCTGTCCTCCCCTTCTCCTCGTGCCCTCAGTCTTTCCCAGGATCAGGGTCTTTTCCACTGAGTCAGCTCTTTGCATCAGGTGGCCAAAGTATTGGAGCTTCAGCATCAGTCCTTCCAATGAAGGATTGATTTCCTTTAAGACTGACTGGTTTGATTTTCTTGCTGTTCAAGGGACGCTCAAGAGTCTTTAGTGCCACAGTTTGAAGGCATCACTTCTTCTGTGCTTTGCCTTCTTTATGGTCCAGCTCTCACATCCATACATGGCTACTGGAAAGACCATAGCCTTGACTAGATGGACCTTTGTTGGTGAAGTGATATCTTTCCTTTTAAACACACTCTCCAGGTTTGTCATAACTTTCCTGCCAAGAAGCAGTTATCTTCTAATTTCATGGCTGCAGTCACCATCCACTTCAATAAGTGGTGTTGGGAAAACTGGACAGCCACCCGTAAAAGAATGAAACTGTGACACTTCCTAATGCCATACACAAAGATAAAATGGATTACAGACCTAAATATACCAGAAAACTATAAAACCCTTAAGAGGAAAACTTAGGCAGAACAGTCTTTGACATAAATCATAGCAAGACCTTCTATGACCCATGGTGACCATTCACGTATTGATTTTAGAGCCCAAGAAGAGGAAATGTGTCCCTGCTTCCACCTTTTCCCCTTCTGTTTGCCATGAAGTCATAGCACTAGATGCCATGATCTTTGTGTTTTTAATATTGAGTTTTAAGCGAACTTTTTTCACTTTCCTCTTTCACCCTTATCAAAAGGCTCTTTATAGTTCCTCTTTGCTTTCTGCCATTAAAGTAGTATCATCTCCATACCTGAGGTTGTTGATATTTCTCCCAGCAATCTTGATTTCAGCTTGTAACTCATTCAGCCTGGCTTTTTGAATGATGTGCTCTGTGTACAGTTTAAACAAATAGGTTGACAATAAACAGCCTTGTCATACTCTTTTCTCAGTCTTGAAACAGTCAGTTGTTCCATACAAGATTCTGACTGTAGCTTCTTGACCCGCATACAGATTTCTCAGGAGACAGGTAAGATAGTCTGGTGTTCTCATCTCTTTAAGAGTTTTCCACAGTTTGTTATGATCCATGCAGTCAAAAGCTTTAGTGTAGTCAATGAAACTAAATGTTTACCTCTAAACATAGAGGTAAATGTTTTTCTGGAATTCCCTTGCTTTCTCTATGATCCAGAGAATGTTGGCAATTTGGTCTCTGGTTTCTCAGCCTTTCTAAACGCAGCTTACAAATCTGGAAGTTCTCATTTCACATAGTGCTGAAGCCTGCCTTGAAGGATTTTGAGCATAGCCTTACTAGCATGGGAGATGAGTGTGACTCGTAAGATACATGACTCATCTCCCATGCATCTCTGTTGCTGCCCTACAAACGGGTTCATGTGTACCATTTTTCTAGATTCTATATATATGCATTGCTATATGATACTTGTTTTTCTCTTTCTGACTTCACTCTGAATAATAGGCCCTTGATTGATCCACCTCACTGGAACTGACTCAGATGTGTTCCTTTTTATGGCTGAGTAATATTCCATTGTATATATGTACCACAAGTTCTTTATTCATTCATCTGTCAGTGGGCATCTAGGTTGCTTCCATGTCCTGGCTATTGTAAACAGTGCTGCAGTGAGCGTTGGGGTACCTGTGTCATTTTCAATTATGGTTTTTTCAGAGTGTATGCCCAGTAGCGGGGTTTTGGGGTCATATGGTAGTTTTAGTCTTAGTTTTTAAAGAAAAGTTCCATACTGTTCTCCACAGTGACTGAATCAGTTTACATTGCCATCAACAGTGCAGGAAGTTTCCCTTTTCTCCACATCCTCTCCAGCATTTATTGTTTGTAGATATTTTGATGATGGCCTATAGTTTCCTTTGCTCTGCAGAAGCTTTTAATTAAATCCCATTTATTTTTGTTTTTATTTCCATCATTCTAGGACATGGGTCATAGAAGGTCTTGCTATGATTTATGTCAAAGAGTGTTCTGCCTAAGTTTTCCTCTTAAGGGTTTTATAGTTTCTGGTGTTACATTTAGGTCTGTAATCCATTTTGAGTTTATCTTTGTGTATGGCATTAGGAAGTGTTGTAGTTTCATCCTTTTACGGGTGGCTGTCCAGTTTTCCCAACACCACTTATTGAAGAGACTGTCATTTCTCCTTTGTATATTCTTGCCTCCTTTGTCAAAGATAAGGTGGCCATAGGTGTGTGGGCGATGGATTTCTTTTACTGAGTTATAATTCTTTCTGTGTGCTGGGGGTATCTCTCTGTGTAGCCCTTTTCTCCCCTTTTACTGACGTGTTCCTGCAGTGGGATGGAGGCTGCACCCTGAGGTTGGGCCTCGTGCGTGTGTGTCCTCCAGAAAGGACTCTAATCAATTCTGCCGGCATTTTGTGCCCTGGGTTAGGCCTGGCATGTGTTGGAGTCACTGATCACCCCCGTGTGGGGGTGTGGGGAGGTCAGTTCCCCACTGGGAGGAGGGGTGTTTTTACCAGAGCAAAGCGGAAAGGTGAAGACTTGCCGTTTCTCAGCTGTGTGACCTTGGGCAGGTTGTGTAATGACTCTGTACCTTAGTTTCCACATTCGTGAAATGGGGATAATAGTTACACCTGCATTACAGTTGTCACAGGATGAAGTGAAAGGATGCAAATTCAGGTCGGTGTCTGGCCTATCACTGGCATCTGTAAATGAGTCTGCCTGTCACCACTGTCCTTGCTTACATCTGGCCAGAGCGGAGGGCAGGGCAGAGGGTCCTGTGCTCAGAGGTTCTAAGTGCACCAGGCGTGCTATGCGTATCTGTCACTAAGAGACAGAAGTCTGAAGTGAGGCTTTCTTCTTGGAGCTTGATAGGTGATCAGGTAGTTGGGACCAAGTTAAATCCTGGGCTCTGGAGTTTAAACGAATCTCCTTGGCAGTGGGAAGCTGAGCCCTTAGAGGCAGCGATGTGGTGAGAGTGGTGGTAAGATGGTCAGTCTTTGAGAAACCTGGAGACGGGGATGATGGTGCCTAGGAGGCGGATGAGGGGGCAGAGAGGCGAAGGGGGGTTCATTTTACAGGGATCGCAAGGCTGCCTGTAAGAGCTTTAGGACCTAGTGATGCCGCTAGGGGTAACTGGCGTGCGTTGGGCTGCCTGGCTTACTGGCTGCTTGCTTGTGTTGTGTTGTTCGGTCCCCACGGTGATCTGCCGAGTTCTGAGGGTCTGTCCCCGTTTCCCTCAGTAAGCCTGGGACTGAAGCTTGGAGAGCGTAGAGACCCTTGTCCGAGGCAAGCAGCTGGGGGTGGAGCTAGAATGTGAACCCCAGCATGGCCCCTGCGCCTCCCCCCACAGCCATTCCCCGCCTGTCCAGGGCTGGGGACCAAGGAGCAGGAGCCCTGTCCCCTAGGGGCTGAGCGGTGGGAGTGCTGTCAGGGGCCCCTGGCTCTCTCAGCGCAAAGGCAAAGGGCCTGGAGCTCTAGGATGCTTTCTCTGAAAGTGAAGGACAGAGTGTGAGTGTGTGTGTGCGTGTGTGTGTGTGTGTTTAAACAAGCTTATTTTTATTTTTAAATTTTATTTCTTTTTGGCTGTGTTGTATCTTTGTTGCTGCGCTGGCTTTTCTCGAGTTGCCGTGCGCGGGCCTCTCCTTGCAGTGGCCTCTCTTGTTGAGGAGCTAGGGTGCGCGGGTTTCAGCACCCTAGGGCTCCTGGGCTATAGAGCACAGGCTAAACAGACATGGTCCATGGGCTTAACTGCTCCACCACACATGGGATCTTCTCAGACCAGGGATCAAACCTGTGTCCATTGACGGGCGGATTCTTTACCACTGGACCACCAGGGAGGCCCAGGGATTGTATTTAAAGCAACAACAAGCCTGAGATGTCCTGCTCTGGCCTGGCCCTGCTAGACTGGATCATCATGGAAACCTGACCGTCATGCCAGGCCCTGCCTGCAGGTCCGCCTGGGTGCCTAGGCTTCCAGGCCAGCCCTGCAGCGTGGGTGGTGGCGGCCTAAGCCTGAATGCAAGGTTTCCGAGGAGCCCAGGTCAGGGCTCTCATGCTGAGACATTGGCAACTGAGACCCCACGGGCCCTAGGACCTCAGCTCCCCTCTGGCACTGCTGTGCTGGGCCTTTGCTTCTGTGCTCTGTTCTCCATGGGACCCACCTGGTTCAGAACCACTCTGGCATGTAGGACTCACAGATTGGGAATTGGGCAGCCTCAGGCTTACAAATAGCTGTGAAAAGAAGAGAGGTGAAAAGCCAAGGAGAAAAGGAAAGATATAAGCATCTGAATGCAGAGTTCCAAAGAATAGCAAGAAGAGATAAGAAAGCCTTCTTCGGGCGATCAATGCAAAGAAATAGAGGAAAAGAACAGAATGGGAAAGACTGGAGATCTCTTCAAGAAAATTAGAGATACCAAGGGAACATTTCATGCAAAGATGGGTACAATAAAGGACAGAAATGGTATGGACCTAACAGAAGCAGAAGATATTAAGAAGAGGTGGCAAGAATACACAGAAGAACTGTACAAAAAAGATCTTCACGACCCAGATAATCATGATGGTGTGATCACTAATCTAGAGCCAGACATCCTGGAATGTGAAGTCAAGTGGGCCTTAGAAAGCATCACTACGAACAAAGCTAGTGGAGGTGAAGGAATTCCCGTTGAGCTGTTTCAAATCCTGAAAGATGATGCTGTGAAAGTGCTGCACTCAATCTGCCAGCAAATTTGGAAAACTCAGCAGTGGCCACAGGACTGGAAAAGGTCCATTTTCACTCCAATCCCAAAGAAAGGCAAAATGGGAAATAGATGGGGAAACAGTGGAAACAGTGTCAGACTTTATTTTGGGGGGCTCCAAAATCACTGCAGATGGTGATTGCAGCCATGAAGTTAAAAGACGCTTACTCCTGGAAGAAAAGTTATGACTAACCTAGATAGCATATTCAAAAGCAGAGACTTACTTTGCCAACAAAGGTCTGTCTAGTCAAGGCTGTGGTTTTTCCTGTGGTCATGTATGTATGTGAGAGTTGGACTGTGAAGAAGACTGAGCGCCGACGAATTGATGCTTTTGAACCGTGGTGCTGGAGAAGACTCTTGAGAGTCCCTTGGACTGCAAGGAGATCCAACCAGTCCATTCTGAAGGAGATTAGCCCTGGGATTTCTTTGGAAGGAATGATGCTAAAGCTGAAACTCCAGTACTTTGGCCACCTCATGCAAAGAGTTGACTCATTGGAAAAGACTCTGATGCTGGGAGGGATGGGGGCAGGAGGAGAAAGGGACGACCGAGGATGAGATGGCTGGATGGCATCACTGACTCGATGGACGTGAGTCTGAGTGAACTCCGGGAGTTGGTGATGGACAGGGAGGCCTGGCGTGCTGCGATTCATGGGGTCGCAAAGAGTCGGACACGACTGAGTGACTGAACTGAACCGAGGCTTGAATCCTGCCTCTGCTGCTGTGTAGCCTTGGGCATAGTCTTGTCATCTCTCTGAGACTGCTTTTCTTATCTGGGTCCTCTAGCTCAGGGTCACGCTGTGAAGGCTGCAGTTGTCTCAAGCTTGCATCCGTGTCAAGACAGTGAGGGAAGCACGCCCCCTGCAGGCTGGGGTCCCTGGTCCCTCAGTGTGTTGGCGGGAAATCCCCTCAGTTCCTTGCCTTGTGGACCTTTTTGGAGCTGCTCACAGTACGGCTGACGTCACCAGAGTGGTGGCTGTAAGGACGGGGCCATGGAAGAGTCAGTATGTTTTATCCTTCCATTTAAAACAAATCGTGGCAGCAAAACCACCAAATCCTAACCCCTGGACCACCAGGGAATTCCCTCTCTTACCTGTATTTAAGCGTACAGTTCAGTGGTATTAAATGCATTCACATTGTACAACCATTACCACTATCCTTCCCTATAATGCTTCATCTCATAAAACAGAAACTCTGCACCAGTTAAACAATAACTCTGTATTCCCCCTTCTCCAACCCCTGATAACCATCTTTCTGCTTTCTGACACTCTGAATTTGACTCCTTTAGGCACCTCATATCAGTGGAATCATGTGGTGTTTGCCTTTTTGTGCTTGGTTTATTTCACTTAGCATAATGGCCTTAAGAGTAATAGTCTTTTGTAGCCCAATATCAGAAATAAAGAGCTCATCATTTTGCTATATTCTGTTTCTCAGAAGCAAGTCACCAGGTCTAGCCCACTCTCCAGGGGAATTACCCTTGGGCATGAGCATGAGGAAGTGGGGCTTATTGGGGGCCACGTTAGAAGCCCCCATCTGTGAGGGCCCCTCCCTCTGTTCCCAGAGGCACCTGGAGTCCACTGGCCTTAGGCGCTCTCCGTCACCCACTTAGCATACCTTGTATCGTCTGTTTCCGTGTCATAGGCTTCCATGTCTGTGTCTTACTTGGGTTTCAAGCAGGGATTATGGAAAGGCCCAGCAGTGAGTGGTAGGTCCTGCCCACCTCTTCTGCTCCCATGTTCCTGCCTGCCAGCCACCAGCATCCACATCTCATTCATCAAAGATCTCTGGCACGGAAGGCCTGAGGTGCCAGAGCATTCACATCCCCTAGGAGCTGCCCTTAACCTGTAGCTGTAGCAGGACTTGGTGGGTAACCTCAGCCATCATCCTTTATGTGGGGTAACTCAGCTAAACCGTCATCCACGAGGGTCACTTGCTCAGCAGCCTACCCGTGGCGGCGGCCTTCCTTGCCCAGTCCCTGCTTCCTTCACTGTGTTCCCACCACCTCCTGAGGACACCGTGTGTCCAGGGTTTGCTGCTGGGGGAACTCCAATCGAGACAGTGCGTGGGACAGTGAATGAATGACAGGTCTTAGGCTCCTGCCTGTTAGATAAACCACCATAAGAGTTTGGATGCCTGGAAGAGGGGAGTTGAGGGCGCATACACTGGACGATGAGCTTGATACAGACATGCTGGACTGACCCAAGATCCTGAAAGCTGGGCGGATGTGGGATAGCCGCTTAGAGAGTTCAGCTGGAAGTCGGGAGGGCGAGTGAGGGCCGGCCTGCAGACAGAGGGCCAGCCAGGCGAGGCGCATGGCTGAGCATGGGCTGTCCTCTCTTTGGTTTTGCCTGGTGAGCCTCACCTGCTGAGAAGTGAGAGCAGACGAGCAGGGGGGGTTACCAGAGCGAATGGAAGATCAAAGAAGAGAGAGAGGCGTGCAGGGCCGAGGGGGTTCACCTTCTGTGCAATCTGAAAGCCGTGGATCCTCTCCCCTAACGATGACAAGGTGATGATAGTAGATACACTTCTGAGAAGAAATGTGAGTTGGGCAGGGTGCTCACAGAACTCCCGGGGCCATCCCGAGAGCCGTGATCGAGAGCTCTGGTTCTGAAGTACGTTCTTTGTTGCTCTGCTGAAATGGAGGCCTGGCAGGGGCTGGGTTTGGACTGGAAGGCCAGGGAGCAGTCCTGCTTGGAAACTGAAGCTTCAGTTGGGCCTCGGGGTCGGGGGTGGAGGAGGTGGTCTCTTCAGTCACAGCCTCGGGAACAGAGTCTGGCAGTGCTACGGGGCCAGCTGTCCCTGGGTGCCGTGCCGTGGCCTTCGCGGAGATGCTGGAGGGTGCTCACCCCAGTGTCGCTCTCCTGTGGAGCTGCGAGCTGTGTCGAGTCGAGGAACTCAGGTGCATCCGTTCTGTGCAGGTCCCTCTACACCTCCTGGCATCGTCCGCCGGGCCTGGTCTGTGCAGAAGGCTAAGCGGGTGAGGCTTCTGTCCCCAGCTCCTGTGAGAAGTGCACACTTCACCGAGGCTCAGGTGGTGCCTGGGGTGCTTTGTGTGATCAGTATCTCAGTCCGTGCTCATGCTGGAGCACAGCGTCATTGCTGGTGGATGACATCCTCTGCTCACACCTGCCCTTCAGAGTTCCTGACGGCCGCACAGGTGTCGGGACGTCCCCCCATCCCCGACCAGGCCTGGCTCCCTCCAACCGGCACCTCACAGCACCCCAGGGCTACAGGCTGGCCTTCCCTGTCTCCAGGTGGATGATGGCCTAACTTTAGTGTTCCCTGGAGCACTGCTTTGTAAGGTCGTCCTTCCCTCTGAGACAGTCGGGGCTTTTCTTTGTCACCTGGTTAAAATCCAGACAGTTCATTCAGGCATCATCCCAGCCCCCTCATCGCTCTGTGATTTCTGTTACTCCCATCAGGACGCCCCTGTGCTGTCTGGGCTGCCCCTGCCCCTCCTGCCTCCCAGCGC
>SJYT01014145.1:511272-529370 GCA_006410635.1 Cephalophus harveyi
GCCGCAGCCAGTCCAGTCTTGTTCTGGGGCTGCTCCTCGACACGTCCACCACTGGGAGTCATTCCTTGCCTGTTACGTGTGTGTCACTTTGTCACTTAAGTGCCTTTAAGGATATAACAGCAGGTTCTAGTGAGGGAAGTGTGGTGTTTCAGTGAGATCTGGGTATGAATCCTCACACCATCCTGCTCAAGTCCTGAGACCTGGAGTCACTTTGCCTCTCATAGGAGAGTTGTGCCGGCCAGTGAGAGGACACGCCACACCTGTGCTTGCCTACGCGTCCATGGACACTTAGTCTCTGCGTGCACTGTGTGTGTGTATGTGTGTGTGTGTACACGCGTCCTAGTGATGCTGCAGTGTGAATGTCATTATCCCCATGTCACACTGAGAAAACTGAAATCCAGAGACATCAAAGTTATTTCCAAAGCCACACACTTTGGAGAGCGGAGATTTAAAACTGGGTCTGCTGAGCTCAAAATCCACTGACCTGCAAGTGGCAAAACCAGGGTCAGCACAGTAGGTTCTACCCTTGGGGAGCTTGTGGCCTCTTGGCAGGTCCTCGGGCGTTTGGCGTCAAGGGCTGGGTAATACAGGTCTTGGACAGGCTTTAAGGGTCACTCTGCCTGTTGTGAACTCTCACCTCTCGTTGTGTGAAAGCAGAACAGTGTGGAATGGGGCGGCCGTGGCTCTGTTCCAGGAAAACTTTATTTGGTAAAACAGGTGCCAGGCTCAGTTAATGGCCTGTGGTCGCTGTTCTGTTGAGAAATATGTAGGAAAGTGGTTTATTCAGTGGTGAGAAGGCCCTTGTGAACGTCTTCATTGTAAAAAAAAAAAAATTTTTTTTGGTCACACCGTGCAGCGTGTGGGATCTTAGTTCCCTGACCAGGGGTGGAACCCACACCCCTTGCGGTGGAAGAACAGTCTTTTTTTTTTTTTAATACTTACTTTGCTGCACCAGGTCTGAATGGTGGCATGCGGGATCTTCCATCTTTGTGGGTATGCGGGATCTTTACTCGTGGCATGTGGGATCTATTTCCTGACCAGGGATCCAACCTGAGTCCCCGACTGTGGAAGCTCAGAGTCTTAACCACTGGGCTGCCATGGAAATCCCTGGGCATCCTCGTGTTTGAAGGGCTGCATGGCTTTGCCCATACTAGGTGCTCAGTCAGTCCTTACCCAGGACCTGCCGTGTTTCTCCCTCTTGTGCTGAGCTACGTTTCTGGTGGTGGTTTAGTCACTCAGTCGTGTCCGACTCTTTGCAACCCCATGGACTGTATAGCCCACCTGGCTCCTCTGTCTACGGGATTTTCCCAGCATGAATACTGACCTTTCTACCGTCCCCCATCTCTTCCGCAGTACGTGGGGCCCCCAGTGGCTTATATCCAGCAGATATTTGTGAAGTCTTCCGTGTCTCCCTGGCACAAGAACCTCCTAGCAGTAGATGTGTTCCGTTCACCTCTGTCGAGGGCATTCCAGCTGGTGGAGGAGATTCGGAACCACGTGCTGAAAGACAGGTATCCATGCCGGGGCCCAGCCTCCCTGACCCAGCTCCGCATCTAAGGTGGGGCACGGCCCTCAACATAAATCCACCGAGCTGGCCAGCTCCGCAAGACTTAGGAGGGTGGGTGAGCTCGCTTCGCCTTTCTCAGCACACAGTGGGTCCACTGCAGCTGCGTTCCCCTCAGACCTGTGCCCATAGCCCAGGGAGAGCCCTGAGCTTCGTCCCCAGGCCTCACCCAGATGGGGCCACTGGGCCGACCCTGGGACAGGCTCTCCGAGACCTGGTTGACTGGTGGCCCTGAGAGCTCACTGCCCAGGGCTTGTGAGATGTGAGTGTGATGGTGGCCAAGCTGATGAGAAGCCAGCTGTGCCCAGGAGTCCCAGCCCAACAGTGCTTCTCTGGGGCATGCTGCCCTGCAGGCTGCCTCAGTGCTAGTTGAGGTTAGCTGAGGGCTTGGACCACACACAGCCCCCGGTTTTCACCCTGCCTCCTCTGCCTGCCGAACTGCAGGGGTTCTAGTGAGGGAGCTATGCTCACTCCTGAGCACGCCTCTCCTCGGAGGGGCTGGGCATTGGGGCTCCACGTACACTTGGAAGGTCAGGCTGCCTCCCAGTGTGGTGGCTGAGCCCCTGGAAGAACTTCCCCGGCTGCCCTTGTCCTCGGCCCTTTGAGACACCGGGCGCCTGGGAGCTTCACGCACGAGGCTGGCAGACTCGGCAGTGCCTCATCCTGTCCGCTGCACAGCTCCGGGACCAGGAGCCTGGAGGACGTGTGCCTGCAGGTGACTGACCTGCTGCCAGGCCTCAGGAAGCTCCGCAACCTCCTGCCTGAGCATGGATGCCTGCTGCTGTCCCCGGGGAACTTCTGGCAGAATGACAGGGAGCGCTTCCACGCAGACCCCGACATCATCAGGACCATCCACCAGCACGAGCCCAAAACCCTGCAGACCTCGGCCACACTCAAAGGTGCTGGGGCAGTCCCTCGAGAGCCGTGGGGGCCTGTCAGTCACCACGTCCTCTTCAGATGCTGCTCCGGCAGATCTGCGGTTACCCCGAGTTTCTCAGGGTGGGGTAGAGAGGGGTAGGCTTTGCCCATACTAGGTGCTCAGTCAGTCCTTACCCAGGACCTGCCGTGTTTCTCCCTCTTGTGCTGAGCTACGTTTCTGGTGGTGGTTTAGTCACTCAGTCGTGTCCGACTCTTTGCAACCCCATGGACTGTATAGCCCACCTGGCTCCTCTGTCTACGGGATTTTCCCAGCATGAATACTGACCTTTCTACCGTCCCCCATCTCTTCCGCAGTACGTGGGGCCCCCAGTGGCTTATATCCAGCAGATATTTGTGAAGTCTTCCGTGTCTCCCTGGCACAAGAACCTCCTAGCAGTAGATGTGTTCCGTTCACCTCTGTCGAGGGCATTCCAGCTGGTGGAGGAGATTCGGAACCACGTGCTGAAAGACAGGTATCCATGCCGGGGCCCAGCCTCCCTGACCCAGCTCCGCATCTAAGGTGGGGCACGGCCCTCAACATAAATCCACCGAGCTGGCCAGCTCCGCAAGACTTAGGAGGGTGGGTGAGCTCGCTTCGCCTTTCTCAGCACACAGTGGGTCCACTGCAGCTGCGTTCCCCTCAGACCTGTGCCCATAGCCCAGGGAGAGCCCTGAGCTTCGTCCCCAGGCCTCACCCAGATGGGGCCACTGGGCCGACCCTGGGACAGGCTCTCCGAGACCTGGTTGACTGGTGGCCCTGAGAGCTCACTGCCCAGGGCTTGTGAGATGTGAGTGTGATGGTGGCCAAGCTGATGAGAAGCCAGCTGTGCCCAGGAGTCCCAGCCCAACAGTGCTTCTCTGGGGCATGCTGCCCTGCAGGCTGCCTCAGTGCTAGTTGAGGTTAGCTGAGGGCTTGGACCACACACAGCCCCCGGTTTTCACCCTGCCTCCTCTGCCTGCCGAACTGCAGGGGTTCTAGTGAGGGAGCTATGCTCACTCCTGAGCACGCCTCTCCTCGGAGGGGCTGGGCATTGGGGCTCCACGTACACTTGGAAGGTCAGGCTGCCTCCCAGTGTGGTGGCTGAGCCCCTGGAAGAACTTCCCCGGCTGCCCTTGTCCTCGGCCCTTTGAGACACCGGGCGCCTGGGAGCTTCACGCACGAGGCTGGCAGACTCGGCAGTGCCTCATCCTGTCCGCTGCACAGCTCCGGGACCAGGAGCCTGGAGGACGTGTGCCTGCAGGTGACTGACCTGCTGCCAGGCCTCAGGAAGCTCCGCAACCTCCTGCCTGAGCATGGATGCCTGCTGCTGTCCCCGGGGAACTTCTGGCAGAATGACAGGGAGCGCTTCCACGCAGACCCCGACATCATCAGGACCATCCACCAGCACGAGCCCAAAACCCTGCAGACCTCGGCCACACTCAAAGGTGCTGGGGCAGTCCCTCGAGAGCCGTGGGGGCCTGTCAGTCACCACGTCCTCTTCAGATGCTGCTCCGGCAGATCTGCGGTTACCCCGAGTTTCTCAGGGTGGGGTAGAGAGGGGTACTCGATGTCTGCGTAGCTGCCACTCCTTTGTCATCACCTGTTGCCTTCTGTCTGCAGACCTGCTGTTCGGCGTCCCGGGGAAGTACAGCGGGGTGAGCCTGTACACCAGGAAGCGGCTGGTCTCATACACCATCACCCTGGTCTTCCAGCACTACCACGCCAAGTAAGGCCAGGCTGCGGCACGGCAGGCAGCTTTTCCGTTTGGGGTGTCCAAGTGCCCGCGGGAGCTCGGAGTTCTCAGGCCTTCTGCTGAAATGTTCATGTCCCTCAGGGTGCTGTCTGCTCACGCTTGAGGGGGCCACCTGATAGCTGGCTAAGAACAGGGGAAAGGCAGGCCTGGCAAGCTCAGGGTCCTGGTGCCCCCATGGTCTCTCTGGAGCCTCGGGTGGGGGTCCCCAGCTGGTGACTGCAGAGCCCTGTGTGACTTGGGAGAGTGCAGCAGACAGTTCCCCAAGGGGCGAGGGCACGGAGGGGGCCCCGGATGGACTGTTCTGGGCCTGTGGCAGTCAGAGCGCAGTGATAGGTTGGGAGTGGGGTGCTCAGGGGCGCTCTGAGACAGCTGTGCCAACCCCCTCAAGACTGGAGGGAAGGTTAGACACTGTGAGACCTTCCTTCAGGGATTGCCTTTGTCCCCCGGACAGAGAGGGACAGGCCATCTCCCACCCCCCACCCAGGTTCCTGGGCAGCCTGCGGGCCCGCCTGATGCTCCTGCACCCCAGCCCCAACTGCAGCCTCAGGGCAGAGAGCCTGGTCCATGTGCACTTCAAGGAGGAGATTGGCATCGCCGAGCTCATCCCCCTGGTGACCACCTACATCATCCTGTTTGCCTACATCTACTTCTCCACACGTAGGTCCACAGCATGGAGGCCGGGGCTTTCTCCCAGCTAATAGTGCATTTCCAGATCACTCCTTCCCTGGCTCTTCAGGGGCCCAGGCAGAGATGTAGAATGTGCCAGCTGGTCACCGAAGCTGGGGCTTCATCCCCCAGCGGGGCCTGAGGGGCTTGGGTAGGTCCAGGGCTCCTCCCACTACTCACAAAAAGTCCCTTCCTGGGAAGGTTTCCAAGGACACCGTGCCCCGAGATTGGGAAGGGTCCACGTTCTCTGCCCAAACCAGGGCCTTCCCTTCCTCGACTGTCAGGCATGCCCCCTCCCAGCTCTCAGGATACAGGGCCCGGTGAGCCAAGCTCTGGGGAGGGGCTGCCCTGATAAGTTCTCTGCACTCCAGGCAAGATCGACATGGTCAAGTCCAAGTGGGGCCTGGCTTTGGCTGCCGTGGTCACGGTGCTCAGCTCGCTGCTCATGTCTGTGGGGCTCTGCACACTCTTCGGCCTGACGCCCACCCTCAATGGCGGGTAGGTCCCAGCAGGCTCCCCTGGGTGGCAGGGTGGGCCTGCAGGCCGGAGCATGGTGCACCTCTGGGTGCATGGCCTGCCCTGTGCTGGACACTTGCTGTTACCCAAAATTTTCACATGGTTATTTTGATACTTAAGAGGTATGTGTTTTTTCTTCTTTGAGTTACCTGGCTTATGATCATACATATGTATATACAAACCATATGTATATTTACATATAATACATCCATAGGTGTGTGTATGTATGTGTATATTCATGTGTATATTTCCATGTGTGTATATGGGGTAAGTATTTATATGTGTGTATGTATCTGTTTATGCATATATGTGGGTATGTATTGTGTGTGTCTGTGTGTCTGAGGGTATGTAGATGTGTGAGTTGTTTTTGTTAAGTTGCTGAGTTGTGTCTGACTTTTTGTGACCCCATGGACTGGAGCATGCCAGGTTTCCCTGTCCTTCACTGTCTCCCAGAGTTTGTTCAAACTCGTGTCCGTTGAGTCAGTGATGCCATCCAACCATGTATTTATATATTTTAAATACATGTGCACAATGCTTCTTAACAGCTTAAGCCATAGATGACTGTGACGTAGAGATGGTACGTATCTTCCTTGCTCAATATTAAAACATTTAAATTGCCTGGTGGGTCCCTTTGGAGTAAGCTTTCTAAAAGACACAGGCCCTAGGCACGCTGACTTGTCACCTTCCCACCGTTTGCTTCCCTTCCGTTTCTCTCAGAAACATGGCCCTGCCCTGGACCCCGCCAGCCTGTTAGTGATCATGGCCAACTGGCCTGTGCCCTGCCTTGGCTTTTCAGACTGCTCCCAGGAACAGCGATCTTGTTTTTCCTCTTCCTTCCCTTGTTTGTAGAACTGCGCTTCCTTTCCTAGACCTGAGCTGTCTGCTCTGCCTCCTCAGAGCCCCTCCCCCTGCCCCCCAGCAGAGATCCCAGCGGTTTTTCCCCTAGTCAGGGAGCGGGAGCCTGGGGTCTGAGAGAGCTAGGGGAGTTTTCTCTAGAAACGATCACCCTTCTCCACATGCAGCTTCCCTTCAGAGGCAAGTCGGGCTTCAGGCTGGCCTCATCCCCTTCCGTTTAGTCCTGATGGCCTGGCCTGGCCCGGCGTGCTGCGGTGGGGGCTCCTCTGGCTGATGGTATGGTGTGGGAGGGGCTAGGGAGCAGTGCTCTGGCAGCTGGGCAGTGGGGGCCTCTTCCCATGGTGCTAGACAGATGGAGAGCAGGATGGTGGCTGGCTCCTCGGCACGACTTGGAAGCCAGCCTGAAAGCTGCGAGCCATGTAGACAGAGGCCTCCTGGAGGGTGGGGTTCCAGTCCTGTGATGTGGGAGTTGCTTGGCAGCCCCCACTGTGGGCCAGACCTCGCTGGCCCCCAGGAGCCAGGCCTGCTGAGGAGCAGCCGTGTGTTGGGGGCTCCCTCAGCACCCTCCTCCCCCCGCCCCCGCTCTGTCCCCAGGGAGATCTTCCCCTACCTGGTGGTGGTCATTGGGCTGGAGAACGTGCTGGTGCTCACCAAGTCCGTCGTCTCCACCCCGGTGGACCTCGAGGTGAAGCTGCGCATCGCCCAAGGTAACAGGAGGGGACTGGGGGGCGCGGCGGTGGGGGTTGTGCTGCACCTCCTCCTGCCAAGGGAACGGGGAGCCCAGGAGCCTCCCTCGCCCTGGCCTCCACTAACACGCCCACTTGTTAGCGTGAGCCCTGTGTGGCCATGGAGCCCAGGGCCCTGTTTTGTCCAGGTCCATGTGTAAGACCACAAACCGCCTCTGCTGTGGGCTCATGTGTTTGGCACTTTGTCCGGCTGGCAGCTGGTGTTTTCTCTTCCTGCCCCACTCTATCACGTGAGGCCTAGGCCCCTGGAGCCGGTCAGCTCAGAGATGCTGCTTCCACAACTGCCAGGAAAGACCCATGTGGCCTTAGTAGCAGGAGCTGGGGAGCTGGATTCTGGGGAAAGTGGGGAAAGAGCCTGGACCTGGAGGTCTAAACTCACATCTCCTCTTCCTCTTCCACCTCAGCCTGTGTCTGTGGGAACCGGGCCAGAGGCAGGCTGTTCCTTCACTCAGCAAAGCTTTGTGAGCCTGTGTGAGAGGCCAGGCCCTGCACTAGACGTGGGGTTCCGAGGAGACCAGGGGAAATGGCCGCTGCCCACTAGGCGCTCAGAGCTTTAAATGTGCGACTGTGTGGTGGCCTGGGGCCCGGGAGGGGCTGAGGTAGGACACAGCTGGCTCTCCTGTCCCTCGAGCCCTCTGCCACGTGCGAGGCTGGACATGCCCGTCTGGGTGCATGTGGCTCCTGGGTTTGCTCAAGTCAGCACCCTGCTTCTCCCTTCCTCAGATGGTCGGAGCTCTCCTCTGGAGCTCCAGGCCCCTCGTCCCTGTAGAGCTGTGCCCATAGCAGGGTCCTTAGGGTTGGGGCACTTTGGTGGGCGGCTGTCTTGTGGGCCATGCAGTCATCAGCCCGCATATGGTGGACAGAGGTTATGTTGTGCCCTATGGCCCCGTTGTCACCCGCAGGCCTGAGCAGCGAGAGCTGGTCCATCATGAAGAACATGGCCACAGAGCTGGGCATTGTCCTCATTGGCTACTTCACCCTCGTGCCTGCCATCCAGGTGAGGCCTCCGGGTCTACAGCTTGGGCCGTGTGGAACCCATTACTGAGCCTCCCAGCTGTGCAGGGCACACCCCGCCTTGCTGCTGCCCTCTCCTGTGAGGTGGCCCCTCTGCTGGCAGGCTGGCCGTCACCGTGCACAGAGAGGTCCTGGTGTAACTGGCCCAGGAGGAGGACTCAGTAAGCCAAGCTCCAGCCTGGCAGTCTGAGACCCATGACCCCTCGCCTGTGGCCGCTCGCTGCCGTCTCTCACTCGAGTGGCAGGAGGGGAAGCTGGCTGCCCGCAGCGCAGTCCAGTCAGGCCCCGCTTCCCAGCTCCCAGGCAGAACGTGGTGAAGCCCCCCTGCCTTTCAAGGCCTGAGCCCTGATCCACCCCCGACCCTCGAGACACGTGGCCCCACCCTGGGAGAGCCGCCAGCCCTTGCTGAGCCGTGGGGCTGTGAGCAGGAAGCCCACTGTTGCTGCCTGTTCTGGGAGTTTTGTGAAGGGAGTAAGGAGTTGTCACCTCCTGTCCTTTCCCCACGACTGGCAGGGTTGACTCATTGGAAAAGGCTCTGATGCTGGGAGGGATTGGGGGCAGGAGGAGAAGCGGACGACCGAGGATGAGATGGCTGGATGGCATCACAGACTCAATGGACGTGAGTCTGAGTGAACTCCGAGAGATGGTAGTGAACAGGGAGGCCTGGCGTGCTGCGATTCATGGGGTCGCAAAGAGTCGGACACGACTGAGTGACTGAACTGAACTGAACTGGCAGGCCTGCTGAGGCTTGGGAAGGAGCCTAGGGCCCCCAGGCTCCCCACCCTACCCCACCAGAGGGCGTCTGCAGGACGCGGACGGTCTCAGGACATGAGGGCTGACGCCACCGTGCACTCCATTCTTCATTTTACTCACATTTGAGTAGAAGTCATGGTGATGCACCAGAGGTCTCAACAAGGGCAGAGGAGGAAAACCCAAACCCGAGAAAACTCCGTCTATCCACAGAGCTTGGGGAGAAAAAGAGACTCCCCTTTTCAGTTTCTGGGTAGAATTAATTCTCCCCTGTACTCTTCCTCTCCTTTCATTGGTCCAGTGTAGTCATTGGCCAGGAATAAGAAATTTCTGAGAGCCCCCAAACTAGGCCAGGCCTGGGCTCTCAGTAGATGTTGGTCCCTGGCACATGAAGGGCTGGGGCCTCAGTTAGGGAGGGCTTTTGGAGTACTGCAGGCTGCTGGGGCTCAGAACTCTCCAAGTTGGGGCATCAGTGCAAGGGGTCTCTCCTGCCCCCTTGTGAGGAGGGAGGGAGCTGCTGCTGCATCCTCCTTGGCGGCTCCCAGATGTCAAAGTTCCAGCATCTCTCCTCCTCGCTGTGCCTGGCAAGAAACTGCCCTGCAGTGTCCAGGGTGTCAGCTGTTGGGGGTGCAGTGGTCAGGGCCCATGGCCGTGGTCCAGAGGCTCCCACATGGGGCTGCGGCCACAGCAGGCAGGGAACTGGTTCTCCAGTGCTGGGCCCTGAGGTCAGTGTCCTCTCATTTCTTTTTTTCCAGGAGTTTTGTCTTTTTGCCGTCGTGGGGCTGGTGTCTGACTTCTTCCTTCAGATGCTGTTTTTCACCACTGTCCTGTCCATTGACATTCGCCGGATGGAGGTAGGAGTGAGCAGAACGCTGCCCCACCCCCTCAGCCCTGGCTGTACTCAGGGATCTCTGGGCAAGAGGGCAGACCTGGGGCAGGGCCGCAGCCCCACGTGGGAGCTTCGGGACCGCGGCTCCAGGCCCTGACCACTGCACCCCCAACAGCTGGCGGACCTGAACAAGCGGCTGCCCCCTGAGGCCTGCCTGCCCCCAGCCAAACCGGTGGGGCGGCCAACACGCTTTGAGCGGCAGCCGACTGTGCGGCCGTCCACGCCCCACACCATCACGCTGCAGCCGTCCTCCTTCCGCAACCTGCGTCTCCCCAAGCGGCTGCGTGTCATCTACTTCCTGGCCCGAACACGCCTGGCACAGCGCCTGATCATGGTACCTGCCACCCCCGCCCGCAGGCCTGCACTCACAGTCCTCTTGCCGTTTGCATTTGTCTTGGGGGGGTGCTCCCCAGGCCCTCGTGGCCTCTGGAAGCCTGGCTTTGGGAAGCCTCTCCTTCTCTCCTGCCCAGACCTTGTGGTTTCTGGGGTGAGAAGCCTGTCTCTGGAGAAGCAGCTGGTGTCATCAGGGAGAGGAGTCTGCCCAGAGTGATGAGGACGGGTGCTCTGGGATGGAACCAGGTGGTTCCCCAAGTCAGGGTTCACTGTGCAGGCAGCGGGAAATGCTGGCTGGGCAGAGGGGAGAAGGAGCAAGGTTGGCTGAAGTGAGAGGGGAGCGGGGCTGCGGCCCCCTGAGGACTGAGACCCGTGGTATCCCTGAAGCAGGTCAGGCCGCTGGTCCCTGCGGCTATGCTGACCATGGGGACCAAGCTGAGGGGGCGGTTAGGGTGGGAAAGTTCTGTATCAAACCCGGGGTGCCTCTCTCTTTTTCGGCCAGGAGTCTCAAACCTGAGCATGGAAAGGGAGCTGGGTCTGTCCAGGGGGGCAGTAGGTCCTAGTCATAGAGGACTTGAGGCAGAAGGGAAGGACAGGTGACTTGTGTCCTCTCTCTACCCCCTGGCCTGAGGCTGGTCCTGCCGCTTTGCAGCGTGAGGGCCAAGCGTGCAGCAGATGAGGGCTGCCCCTTCCTCCCTGGGGTCCTGCTGAGCACCCACTCCCTGCTGCAGGCCGGCACGGTGGTCTGGATCGGCATCCTTGTGTACACGGACCCAGCTGGGCTACGCACCTACCTGGCCGCCCAGGTAACAGAGCAGAGCCCGCTGGGCGAGGGTGCCCTGGCTCCTCTGCCTGTGCCCAGTGGCGTGCTGCCCGCCAGCCACCCGGACCCTGCCTTTTCCATCTTCCCGCCGGACGCCTCCAAGTTACCCGAGAACCAGACATTGCCGGGGGAGCCGCCTGAGCCCGGGGGTCCAGCCGAGGGCATCCATGACAGCCCGGCCCCAGAGGTTACCTGGGGGCCCGAGGACGAGGAGCTCTGGAGGAAACTGTCCTTCCGCCACTGGCCCACGCTCTTCAGCTATTACAACATCACACTGGCCAAGAGGTGGGCGGGCTGAGCTGGGTCCCCCCTCCCACCTGGTCATGTCAGCTCACTGCCCCCAGAGCACCCCTTCCCTCAGGAGGGAGACCCACGGGTTTGAATTCTGAATTTTCTTTCAAATAAACACCCATCAGGTTGTGGGGTTGGAAGCAGTGCTCCCAGTAGCCACAACCTGAGTCCCTGGGTGGGAGGTCATAGGTCGCTGTCAGCTACTTGGCCAAAATGAGATCCACACCTCACTTTCTCCCACTCTGCCAGAATTGGTGACAGAGGGGGCAGCGATTGCTGGGTTGCTGGCGTCTTTGACAGAGTAAGGTTGGGGTGCCAGAGCTGGAGGAGGGGAACCTACTGCTGGGAAGACTGTCCTGGGGGGATGTTCTTGCAGTTTGGCAGGGCAGGCCGAATCCCTGGGGAGAGTAGAGGGGCCCTGGGCAGCAGCAGTCCCGGGTGTCTCCGCTGAGGCTGAGCACTGCCCGGCCCAGGTACGTCAGCCTGCTGCCTGTCATCCCCGTCACGCTCCGCCTGAACCCGCGGGAGGCTCTGGAGGGCCGGCACCCTCAGGACGGCCGCAGCGCCTGGCCCCCGCCCCAGCCCGGGCAGGGTGGGCTCTGGGAGGCCGGCCCCAGGGGGCCAGGCACGGCGCAGGCGCACAGAGACCTCACCCTGTACAAGTAAGGCTCACGAGTCGGGGGTGGAGCGGCCGCGGGCCGGGGGCCGGGGCAGGTCTCACCAGGCTCTGCCCGATGCAGGGTGGCGGCGCTTGGCCTGGCCTCAGGCATCGTGCTTGTGCTGCTGCTGCTCTGCCTGTACCGCGTGCTCTGCCCGCGCAACTACGGGCAGCCCGGCGCGGGGCCCGGCCGGCGGCGGCGGGGGGAGCTGCCCTGCGACGACTATGGCTACGCGCCCCCTGAGACGGAGATTGTGCCCCTGGTGCTGCGCGGGCACCTCATGGTGAGTGTGGCCGGGGCCGGGGGCTCGGGGGACCGAGCCGCGCTGCCACCAGTGCCCATGTGCATGCCGCGCTCCCGCAGGACATCGAGTGTCTGGCCAGCGACGGGATGCTGCTGGTGAGCTGTTGCCTAGCAGGCCACGTGTGTGTATGGGACGCGCAGACCGGAGACTGCCTCACCCGCATCCCGCACCCGGGGTAGGTGCTCCGCCCCGCCCTAGCCCTGACTAACCCCACGCTACCCCGAACCCTCCCTCACCCTCACCCAGGCCCCGCCCTCACCCAGTCTCCCCGCCCTTAGCAGGCAACGGCGGGACAGCGGTGTTGGCAGCGGGCTGGAGACTCAGGAGACCTGGGAACGGCTGTCGGACGGCGGGAAGGGTGGCCCAGAGGAGCCTGGGGACAGCCCTCCTTTGCGGCACCGGCCCCGGAGCCCTCCACCACCTGCCCTCTTTGGGGACCAGCCGGACCTCACCTGCTTGATTGACACCAACTTCTCAGCGCAGCCACAGCTCCCCGAGCCGGCTCAACCCGAGCCCCGGTACCGGGCGGGCCGCCGCGCTCAAGACTCCGCAGGCTACGACTTTAGCCGCTTGGTGCAGCGCGTGTACCAGGAGGGGGGCATGGCTCCCGTGCACACGCCAGCCCTGCGCCCACCCTCTCCCGGGCCTACGTTCCCCCCGGCCTCTGAGGACGAGGCTGGCTTTCCTCCCGAGAAGAGCTGCCCGTCCTTCGCCTGGGCCCCCAGTGCAGATGGCTCCATCTGGAGCTGTCTCTTATACACATCTCTACTATTGTGGGCAGGAACCCCTTAGAAGAAATGGAGTAGCCATCATGGTCAACAAAAGAGTCTGAAATGCATTACTTGGATGCAATCTCAAAAACAACAGAATGATCGCTGTTCATTTCCAAGGCAAACCATTAAATAGCTGCTGCTGCTCTGCCTGTACCGTGTGCTCTGCCCGCGCAACTACGGGCAGCCCGGCGCGGGGCCCGGCCGGCGGCGGCGGGGGGAGCTGCCCTGCGACGACTATGGCTACGCGCCCCCTGAGACGGAGATTGTGCCCCTGGTGCTGCGCGGGCACCTCATGGTGAGTGTGGCCGGGGCCGGGGGCTCGGGGGACCGAGCCGCGCTGCCACCAGTGCCCATGTGCATGCCGCGCTCCCGCAGGACATCGAGTGTCTGGCCAGCGACGGGATGCTGCTGGTGAGCTGTTGCCTAGCAGGCCACGTGTGTGTATGGGACGCGCAGACCGGAGACTGCCTCACCCGCATCCCGCACCCGGGGTAGGTGCTCCGCCCCGCCCTAGCCCTGACTAACCCCACGCTACCCCGAACCCTCCCTCACCCTCACCCAGGCCCCGCCCTCACCCAGTCTCCCCGCCCTTAGCAGGCAACGGCGGGACAGCGGTGTTGGCAGCGGGCTGGAGACTCAGGAGACCTGGGAACGGCTGTCGGACGGCGGGAAGGGTGGCCCAGAGGAGCCTGGGGACAGCCCTCCTTTGCGGCACCGGCCCCGGAGCCCTCCACCACCTGCCCTCTTTGGGGACCAGCCGGACCTCACCTGCTTGATTGACACCAACTTCTCAGCGCGGCCACAGCTCCCCGAGCCGGCTCAACCCGAGCCCCGGTACCGGGCGGGCCGCCGCGCTCAAGACTCCGCAGGCTACGACTTTAGCCGCTTGGTGCAGCGCGTGTACCAGGAGGGGGGCATGGCTCCCGTGCACACGCCAGCCCTGCGCCCACCCTCTCCCGGGCCTACGTTCCCCCCGGCCTCTGAGGACGAGGCTGGCTTTCCTCCCGAGAAGAGCTGCCCGTCCTTCGCCTGGGCCCCCAGTGCAGATGGCTCCATCTGGAGTCTGGAGTTGCAGGGCAGCCTCATCGTGGTGGGGCGGAGCAGTGGCCGGCTGGAGGTGGGCAGCGGGGGCTGGAGGGAGGCAGGGGGCTCGTGGGTGTTCCCAATTACAGGTGCTCACAGCCTCTGGGCCCCCAGGTGTGGGACGCCATCGAGGGCACCCTGCGCTGCAGCAGTGAGGAAGTGTCGTCAGGCATCACGGCCCTCGTCTTCCTAGAGAAAAGGTGGGAGTGCCAGGACGCCTGCCTCACCCCTAGACGCCCAGCTCCACACACACTGAGGTCGAGCCCTGCTTCCCCTTCCCTGGTGTGACACAACCCACACCTGGGAGCTGCAGGAAGTCTGCCTTGATGGGAGGTGACAACTCAAGAGGGTAAAGGTGGGGAGTGAAAGAGGGCCCTTCACCACTGACAGTGCGGAGTGCAGTCTTGCTCTCACCTTTTGAGGTCAGACTTGTCTAGGTAGCCCGTCAATACTGACCCTTCTGGGTTTTCAGTTCCAGAAAAACACATCTTTAGAACTACTGCCTTGTAAAAACTCGCCTCCCCCTTTGATGCTGTAGACTCTTCTCGCCTCCCTCTTCACCATGCCTTCTGGCTGGGTGCTCCCAGGGCGCCATCACACCATCGCCTCCGTGGTGGTAGTGGTGGAGGGGGTGGACCCCAGCCACTCATACTGGGCCCAGGCACCTCTGGGCTGATAGACCCAGGGCTCACCCACCCAGGTGCCTCTGGTGACCGCCTCAGCTGCCCGTCGTGCTGGCTGGCTCTTCCTTCCAGGCCCCTGAGCGTGTGTGGCCCAGCATCTGAGCTAGCGCTGAGCCTTGTTTTCTGCGGTGGGGACACTCCTTGCCCTGAGCAGTCAGTTTCTGGTGGCTGCTGCTGTCGTTGCTGCCACGGCCTGGCTTTCTGCTTATGCCTCAGCTGACATCCTACCGTGCAGCCTGGCCAAGTTCACTGGGTTCCCCTGAGTTTGGAATTCTCCCCCACTGGTGGTTTTTTGACATTTTAGGGAAAGCCCACGTGCCTCAGCCTAGCTCTCAGAGTCCATGGCTCCACCCTCTCCTTCCTCTGCCCCAGCTCTGCTGTGGACCATTCAGCTTTTTGGGATGAAAACTTGTGAACCCCACTCGCCTCAAGGCTTTGGTGCCACAGAGCACACACATCTTCACCTCTGCCCGTCAGCCTGTGCCTAGGAATCCCAGGCAGTGGAGGGAATCCTTGTTTCTTTGTGGAAACAGGAAACAGGAGGCGGTGCCTGTGTCGGAGCTGCCTTTCTGTCGTAGGGTAGCAGTGCCCCCGGCGGCTCCTCACGGCCCCACCTCAGCTTCTCTCTCTTCCACTGAAGCCTCTCCTGTGGCTCCAGGCTGTGGAGGGGGACTCCCCTCCCCCAGACTTCTAAATTTCCAGCCTTACTCATGATGTTCCCCAGGTACCACTTCATACTACCATCAGCTCATTTACTCTTCATGACCACCTGCCCCCCCAAGGCACACACGGTTGTTCCCATTTCTCACATGAAGTATCTGAGGCACCGAGGGTGGCACTGGAGTTGCAGGGCCCTCCTGCTCTGCATCTGGTCCCAGCACTGGGCTTCTGTCTTGGCCGAGGTCCCTCGCGGCCTCACTGCTCCCCGGCCGGTGGGACGGGCCTGTTGAGGCCCATGGCACTCAGCCCCATGGCCAGGGGCTCTGAGGGCAAGCCCCCTGGCAGCCGCTCTTGTCTTTCAGGATCGTGGCTGCCCGGCTCAATGGCTCCCTCGATTTCTTCTCCTTGGAGACCCATGCTGCCCTCAGCCCCCTGCAGTTCCGAGGTGAGGGACCTGGGCAGGCCAGGGGCCTCACCTAGTGGGTGGAGCGCGGGGCCACTGCAGGTGTCTCTCCGAGGCCCCTCACCTGGCCTGTTGTCCCCAGGGGCCCCGGGGCGGGGCAGTTCCCCCGCCTCCCCCGTGTGCAGCAGCAGTGACAGGGTGGCTTGCCACCTGACCCACACCGTGCCCTGTGCACACCAGAAGCCCATCACAGCCCTGAAGGCAGCTGCTGGGCGCCTCGTGACTGGCAGCCAGGACCACACACTGAGAGTAAGGGTCGGCATGATCTCTCGGGCATGGGGTGGCCCAGCACAGGGGTGGGGGGGCATCTGGGGTCAGTCAGGGACAGGCTGGAGGTGTCTTGGATGAACTGTGGAGGGGAATTCCTGACCAAAGTGTGATTTGGAAAAACCCAGAGAAGTCAGAGGAAAATGAAAATCACATAATCACACATATTTGTGGAATCCAGAAAAATAGTACTGCTAAACCTATTTGCGGGGAAGGAATAGAGACGCAGACAGAACGGAACTGTGGACACAGCGGGGAAGGAGGTGGGATGAGCTGAGAGTGGCACTGGCATCCAGCGCCATGTGTGGAACAGCTAGTCAGTGGGAAGAGACCGCGAGGGGCGGGGTGGACAGGAGGAGGTGTGGGGGACACAGAAAGGAGGGACACGTGGATACTCAGAGCTGATAACACACAGCAGAGACCAGCACATGTTGTAAAGCAGTTATCCTCTAATTAAAATAAAACCCCAAGGAGCCCAGCACCTGAGGCCTGTCTCTGCCGCAGGTGTTCCGTCTGGAGGATTCGTGCTGCCTCTTCACCCTGCAGGGCCACTCGGGGGCCATCACGACTGTGTATATTGACCAGGTGAGGGCCGTGGATGGGGTGTGGGGGCATGGAGCCAGACCCACCACGGCCTTGTTTCTGACTTCTGGGAGCTGGTCCCAGGGCCTCCAAGAGGCAGGCCAAGGCTCCCTCCCACCCGGGCACTAGAACACCTTGGGGACAGAGGTGGCTCCACAGTGACCAGGCCCCCACACCTGCTCCCGCAGACCATGGTGCTGGCCAGCGGAGGCCAAGATGGGGCCATCTGCCTGTGGGACGTGCTGACCGGCAGCCGGGTCAGCCACATGTTCGCTCACCGTGGGGATGTCACCTCCCTCACCTGCACCACCTCGTGCGTCATCAGCAGTGGCCTGGATGACCTCATCAGCATCTGGGACCGCAGCACGGGCATCAAGCTCTACTCCATCCAGCAGGTAGGCGTAGGGGCCACGAGGCCTCGGGTTGTCGGGAAGGGCTCCAGACCTCGAGCCTGTCCTGTCCTTGTCTCCAGGACCTGGGCTGTGGTGCAAGCTTGGGTGTCATCTCAGACAACCTGCTGGTGACCGGCGGCCAGGGCTGTGTTTCCTTTTGGGACCTGAACTACGGGGACCTGTTACAGACAGTCTACCTGGGCAAGAACAGCGAGGCCCAGCCGGCCCGCCAGATCCTGGTGTTGGACAATGCTGCCATTGTCTGCAACTTTGGCAGCGAGCTCAGCCTGGTGTACGTGCCCTCCGTGCTGGAGAAGCTGGACTGAGGGTGGGCCTCCCCGCCCCTCTGGCTGGGGAACTAGATGGGCAACGCACTGGACCTGGACTTGGGGGAGTGCTGAGTCTTGGGGAAGCTGCTTCTGACTGTCCTGTCCTGCCTCATGACTGTAATATTAAACCTGTTTTTTTAAATGACATCAGCCAGGGGTCTTTGGAGCCTCTTGTGTCTTCCCTTGGACGAGCCCTGACATCATGACTCACACTCTCCTGGTGCCTGAATTGCAGCACTGGGTTAGACCTTGCTCAGCTCAGAGCGGCTCCTGCCAGGAGCCACATGAAGTCACAGGGCAGTTACGACGCTGGGGGGACTTGGCGCCAGCTCTAGATGCTCCTTGTGTAAGCAAGTCGGAGTGTGGAAACCAGGGTGGCCTCCCAGGAGCAGCAATGGGCAGACACTGGCCACAGAACAGGTTTGTTTATTCGATAGCAAAGAGCTGAAAAACATGTCCCACAGAGGAGCGGAGCCTGATCCAAGACCCGCTACCCCACAGAAGTGCGGGCTGGGCCAGGCAGGGCTGAAGGCAGCAGGAATGAGAGAGAGATGGGCCCAGGAGATGGTGTAGTGAGGACCAGGCGGGCACGCCCGGTCAGGTCTCGTTGAGTGTCCACCCAGTCAGGTCTTGTTGAGCGTCCAGAGCGGGTCCAGGAGGCTGAGGGGGTCATCGGTGGGCCGCGCAGCCCGCAGCCCGTGCCCGTTGTGGGCCTGCAGGAAGTCCTGCTTGCTCATGCGCCTGTCTCTTATACACATCTAGATGTGTATAAGAGACAGGCTGTGGACCATTCAGCTTTTTGGGA
>SJYT01014145.1:530653-655249 GCA_006410635.1 Cephalophus harveyi
GTGCAGGGCAGGTGATGGCTGCCCCAGGACCCCAGGCTGAGGGGCAAAGGCGTAGGGGGCCTGGGCGGGCAGCAGGCCTGGAGCCTGGGGCGGGAAGACGTGTGGGTGCTGGAGTGGAAGGGGCTGGGGAGGAGGCTGGGGTGCCATCCTTGGGGCTGGAAAGCCTGCAGGCCCCCCGGGAGGGAAGTGGTGCTGGGCGGGGGGCGCTGTGAGGGGCTGCTTGGGCCCCATCTGGTAGGTGTAGGGCAGGGGCAGCTGCTGTGGTGGGGGGCCTGGGAAGCAGGCCTGGGGAGGGGCCGGGGCAGGGTTTGGCCGCGGGGCTGTGTGGCTGGAGATGGGGGCCTGGACACTATCCACGGTGGTGGTGGCTGGCCGAACCCCCATGGCCGACTCGTGGCCTGAGAAGTGGGGAGGGGGCGCTGAGGGGAGGCCAGCGAGTGGAGGGGGTGGCCCCACGCCCCCATAGGGGCTGCTCACCATGCCATGCTGGGGTGAAGACTGGGGCACAAGGCCCAGCTCCGGGGCGTAGGCGGGGGCCGTGTAGAGAGCCGGTCCAGGGGCCACGGCCACCCCTGGGTGCCCCGGGGGCTGGGGGGCCCTGGGCTGCAGCATCTGGGCGGGGCCTGCATAGGTACCAGGCAGTAAGGCGCCGGAGAGGTAGTGGGGTCCTGGGCCTGCAGAGCTGGGGAAGGGGCCAGGAGGGAAGTGGAGTGGGGCGGCGGCCCCCAGGAAGGGCTCGGGGGGCAGACTGCGCAGCTCCTCAGGCAGGTCCCCGGCCTCCATCGCCTCGCCCTCCTCCCTGCGGGGCAGCAGCGGCTTCGGCGCTGTGGGCCGTGGCGGTGGCTTCTTCTTGAGCTCCCTGTCAGGTGAGCGAGGGAGAAGCGGAGTCAGAGCCCCCTCAGCCCGGCCTGGCTCTGCAGCTGTGCCCAGGGTGTCCCCACGCTCACCGGTCCAGGAGCTGCTGGCGCGTCGCCTCACGGGCCTGGCAGGCGGACCGTGCGCGCTCCAGGAGAGCAGCCACCTTGCTCTCCAGGTCTGCGTAGAAGTCCTTCCCCTCCTGGGACTTCTTCATCAGGTCCTCGTAGGCCTCGTAGGAGGCCACCAGGCTCTGCAGCGTGGAGTTCCACCTGGCGGGCAGAGGGCGGGAGGTGAGCCGCTGCAGCCCGGCTCTGGGAGGCGGGCCCAGGGCCGGATACTGACTTCTGATCCAGGTCGCTGAGCACGCGCCGCACAGCCGCATACTGCACATTGGCCTCGGTCAGGGCCCGGAGGACGTTGTCCTGGGCGGCCAGGTTCTGCTCCAGGTACACCCGCAGCTGGTCGTACTTCTTCAGCTGCTCCTCAAACAGCTTCTGCGGGGGTGTGGGGAGGATGGGCGCTCAGGACCTTGCCGCTGAGGCGGGGTGCCGAGAGCCAGCCCGCCGCCCGCGCCCAGCCCACCTTCATCTCCGAGTGGTCGGCCGTCACCAGCGCCGCCGTGATGTCATCCTTCTGGATGAGCTCGCGCAGCTGCTGCTCCAGGGACACGCGCTGGTCCCGCATCTCCTGCACCTTGGCCAGGATGCGCTTCAGGTTCTGCAGCACCGCCCTGTCCTCTGGGAGAGGCGGCAGCGGTGAGGCCGGAGCCCCCACCCCACCCCAGACCGCCCCATGGGGGTAGGAGGGCTCACCTGGGCTGAGGGCCGGCGAGGGCAGGGCGGCCCGCACCTGGTCCAGGGGGCCGCTGAGCAGTCGCAGGTTGCCGACATGCAGGTTCATGGCGCGGTGCAGCTCGCTGTTGGTGAAGGAGGCCTTCTCGTGGACCTCCATGTACTTGGCCCACTCTCGCCTCACCTCTGCCAGCTCGGCCTTGGACACGGCCGTGCTGGTCGCCGCCGGGCCCACTGCCTCCTGCAGCTTCTGTTCCAGCACCTCGTCCTCCTCCAGGAGGTCCCTGATGTCCTTCAGGGAGGCCTCCACATCCGTGAACACCCCTGACAGCACTGTGGGCGGGCACGGGGCAGGGGGGGGGAGATGTGTATAAGAGACAGGGTATCTGCCAATCACGTGTCAGAGGATGGGCTGTGTCTAGAGTATGTGTGTGCATGCATGCTAAGTCGCTTCAGTTGTGTCCAACTCTTTGCAGCCCTACGAACTGTAGCCTGCCGGGCGCCTCTATCCGTGGGATTCTCTAGGCAGCAATACTGGAGTGGGTAGCCATGCCCTTCTCCGGGGGTCTTCCCAACCCAGGGATCGAACTTGCATTTCTTACGCCTCCTGCATTGGCAGGCAGGTTCTTTACCGCCAGCGCCACCTGGGAAGCCCGTCTAGAATATTTAAACTCTTATAACTCAATCGGAAAAAGCCAAATTCAGTGAACAGAAGATCTGAATAGACATTTTTCCAAAGAATATGTACAGATAGTGAACAAGATCGTGAAAAGATGTTCGGCATCGGTGGCTATCAGGAGATGCAGACCCAAGCCACAGCGAGACACATCTCACGCCCATCAGGGCGAGTGCGTGCTCAGTCGTGTCCGACTCTTTGCGGCCCTGTGGACGGTAGCCCGCCAGGCTCCTCTGTCCAGGGGATTCTCCAGGCAAGAAGACTGGAGTGGGCTGCCATGCCCTCCTCCTTCAATCCCTGCCATCTTCCCGACCGGGGAGTGGACCCGTGTCTCTTGCGTCTCCTGCATTGGCGGGTGGATTCTTTACACGGCGCCACCTGGGAAGCCCGTCAGGGTGACCGTGATGAGAAAGATTCAGACCTTTCACAGGCTGAAGGGTGTCCAGTGCTGGGACGGCCTCATGGTAGATGAAATCGTTGTCCTTCTTGGCAGAATTGCACCTGGCATGGGAGGGGGGGCAGTCTTGAGTGGTCAGCAGGGACCCAGGACCTCGCCCCTGCCATGTGGGCCCCTGCTCTCTGGTCCTGGTGGCTGCCTCCCAACGATGCAGGCAGAGATGGAACCAGAGCCCCTCCAGGCCCAGAGACTCACTTGCCCCCAATGACGTCCATAGCGAAGCGCAGCGCGTCCTGCACGGTGTCGGGCTGGCCCTGTGGGGAGGAGCGGAGCTCAGTACAACCACGGTCGGCGCCAGGACCCCCTTGGCCCGGCCAGGCTCTCCCCCATCATTACCTTGGCCAGCTTGATGGCTTCGTTGAGCTTGTCCAGGGCACTCTGGAAGTACGCGACCTACAGGGGCCAGCAGAGCCTGGTCCAGCCTTCCGTGTGGACCCTGCTGCTCCTGCCTCCCCGACCCAGCCTGTCTGACCAGCAGGTAGCCCAGAGGAGAGAGGAGGCTGAGCAGCCGCCACACGCCAGCCAGCCAAGAGCACCCAGGTTAGTGTCCGCTTGCGGCTCTGCCCACAGTGCACACCTCCAGGCAGCCACTCAGAGGGGAGCCTGCCGCGCCTGTCCCCTGGGGTAGCAGGGACCCGGGGTGAAAGAGGGGGCCACCCCCATGCTGGGGATCCAACGGGGCTGGGACAGTCTGAGGGCCCTCCTGGCCCCGGCTCGCTCACCTGCTCCCCGAACTTCTGCTGCTCCTCCGCCTGCTTCCCCATGTGCAGCTGGACAGAAGACACAGCCCTGCTTACTGGGGGGACACCTCGGTGCCGCCCCGCCCCGCCCCGCCCCGGCGGTGCCCTCACATGCGCCACGGCCGCGAAGTAGTAGGTCTTCATCTGGACCAGCTTCTTCCAGTCCTTCTGGATTCGGCCCAGCAGCGGGGCAGTGTCGGGGCTCTCCAAGGCGCGGCAGGCCTCTTTGTAGTAATCCACCACCTGGGGGCCGGGACGGGCTCCGAGTCGGGGGCTGGGCGGAGGCCAGGCCCGCCCCGTCCCTGGAGGGCCACGTTCCCCGGGCCTACCTGTGCGCTGATGCGCGCCACCAGGAAGCTCTTCCTGTTGTCCAGCATGGACTTCTCCAGGAGGCACTCCTGCGCCTGGCCCTGGAACGGCGGGTGCAGAGGCCCTCCTTCCTCACCGGGACAGGCCGCGCACACCCCTCTCTGCCCAGCCTCCCCTCCAAGCAGCTCCTGACCCACCTGGGGCTCAGAGGGTCGCAGCCCAGGCCCCGGCTTGTCCCTCCCTGACCTGTGCGCCACCGTCCAGCCCCAGCGAGGGCGGCTCCTCACCAGCATGAGGTTGGCGTTGAGAGTGAGGATCTGCCGGCTCATGTCCACGCTGTAGGCCTGGGGGAAGTGCTCCCTGAGGTAGGAGAAGGCGCCGGCCGCGCACTGGAAGTGGGTGCAGGAGACCTTCATGCCCTGGGGGAGAGGGGCTCTCAGAGGCAGGGCCTCTCAGGGGCTGGGGCTCACTCGGGAGCTGACGCACGCCGCCCCGCCTCCTCACCTCCTCAGACACCCGCTTGTCCATGGCCCCCAGCATGGAGTGCAGCGCCCCTGAGGAGGCAAGGAGCACGCGTCAGGGCTCAGCCGCGGCTACTGCCCACGTCGGCGCCCAGGGTGAGGCGGGGGGGTGGGGAGCCAGTGGATCTGGGGGGACGGAGCTCCAGCTCTGCGCCAGGCAGGGACGGGGCCCTCTCAGGACTCCGCTCCCCAGGCTGAGGCTGCACCAGCAGGGCTGATGGCAAGGCCAGCCTAGGCCAGCCTTGGTCTCCTCCCGCCAGAAGCAGACCTGAGCCGGGTGGGGNAGCCCCAGCGAGGGCGGCTCCTCACCAGCATGAGGTTGGCGTTGAGAGTGAGGATCTGCCGGCTCATGTCCACGCTGTAGGCCTGGGGGAAGTGCTCCCTGAGGTAGGAGAAGGCGCCGGCCGCGCACTGGAAGTGGGTGCAGGAGACCTTCATGCCCTGGGGGAGAGGGGCTCTCAGAGGCAGGGCCTCTCAGGGGCTGGGGCTCACTCGGGAGCTGACGCACGCCGCCCCGCCTCCTCACCTCCTCAGACACCCGCTTGTCCATGGCCCCCAGCATGGAGTGCAGCGCCCCTGAGGAGGCAAGGAGCACGCGTCAGGGCTCAGCCGCGGCTACTGCCCACGTCGGCGCCCAGGGTGAGGCGGGGGGGTGGGGAGCCAGTGGATCTGGGGGGACGGAGCTCCAGCTCTGCGCCAGGCAGGGACGGGGCCCTCTCAGGACTCTGCTCCCCAGGCTGAGGCTGCACCAGCAGGGCTGATGGCAAGGCCAGCCTAGGCCAGCCTTGGTCTCCTCCCGCCAGAAGCAAACCTGAGCCGGGTGGGGGGGTTGGGGGGGGGGAGATGGGGTGTCCAGACAACGAGGAGAGGCCGCCTCTGTGCCTGGAGCACACAGCAGCAGCTCCAGCAGAGCCTCCCACCAGGGGGCTCCCTGTGGCCCAGGAGGCGGGCAGAGCTGAGGGGAGGCAGGACAGGGCCAGGACCCAGCTGTCTTCTGCTGAGAGGGGCAGGGCCGGGAGCGAGGGGGCCCCGGGGAAGGGGAGAGGCAGCTCACCAAGGTTGTAGAGAATGCAGGCCTGCTCGTACTTGATGTCCTCGTGGGCCACAGGCTTCCCGGAGAAGATCTCAGTCCTGGGGACAGGCCACCACAGTTGTGAGGGGGGAGCTGGTGAAGCGAGCCCCCTCCCAGTGCAGGGCGGGAGGGAAGGGGGACTGGGGAAACCACCCAAGCAGCCCCCCATCCTCTACAGCAAGGAAACGGGGAGGGGGAGAGGGGCGCCCTCCAGGCTCCCCCGGCTCGGCCCGCCCGCGCTCACCAGGTGACAGAAACAGCGGCCTCCTGACCCGAGCCCATGGGGACCCGACTCTGCAGGTAGTGGAGCTGGCCCAGATACTTGCGGAGGACACTGCAGCCCTCGAAGTCACGTGGGACACGGACGGCGTTCTGCGGGAGGGTGAGAGGAGGCCGACTGTCATTTGGAGCAAAGACAGGCCTGTGTGCCCACAAATGCCCGGACGGACGCGTCGGCGCTGGCGGCCTGCGCAGCGTAAGAAGCCAGAGGAAGTCCACAGCCCCCGCGGCCACTGCACAGCCGTCCCGCCAGCCAGACGCTTCCACCAGACCGGCTCTACTTCTCCACAAAACACGCCTTAACATTTTTATTGTACTTAATGTTTGACCCATATGTCTGTATCTAAAAGTATGAGATACAGTAGCCATGAAAACTGAAGAGAAGGCTCTCTACTGACATGTCAACATGTCCATAACACATTTACTGTTGGGGAGAAAAAATCACCTAACAGATAAGCAACATAATTTCACTGTTGAAAATAATACAGAAATAGATCCATGTAGTTATACAAAGTGAAAAAAATCTAGACAGCTCCATACCAAAGAGATAAGTGATCCCTGAATAGTCAGGTTTAAGTAGTAACTCTGTAGATATATACAGGGACATCTTTGATTATATTGGTAAGTAAACTCTCCCCTCAAATGTTAGAACAGTAATAAGATATAAAGAATCAGGTTGCTATACACCTAAAGCAACACTGCAAATCATTTCACTGTACGTATATATAAACTTAGGCCTGCAGTATTCCCCTCGGGCCTCGGTGACCTGGGCTGCTGTCACATCCTCACAGCCTGAGCAGGCTTGGGTCCCAGGGCTGAGGGCGCTGGGCAGTCTGGAGTAGCCAGTGAGCCTTCCTTGGATCTGTACTGCCTGGTCCCCTCTCCACGGGACCCCAAACTCCAGATCCAGGCCGGCCCTCCCATAGCTACTGCAAGCCTACAGCACCCCAAACTGGTGGACATTCTGAGGTTCAAGAGCTGTGAAAAGTCAACCTTTTCTTCCTATCTCCTCGTGGGGTTCCCACTTCAGCCTCCTTCCTTAAAGTCCATCCACAGACCTTTGGCGGCAGCCCCAGCAAAGCACCTTCCTGGGGTTACGTTGACTGGTGGGTGAAGGGTGAGGAAGCAGTAGTGAGATGCAAGCCCGTGCGTATTCTCTGTGCACTCTGAACTACAACCCAGGAACCCAACTCTCCTGAGGCTCTGACTGCTCCAGGGACTAAAGCTGGGTCCGAAGAAATGCTGCCATCTTATGGCCGTTCCTGGTAACAACTGGAAAGCCTGTGCTTAAGAACGCGCAATATTCACAAGGCCTGAGACTCAAAAAGACACCAATGCTTTAGAAATGGCGGTAGGTAAGAATTCGTTAGCAATGGCTATGCGAAAAAAATAATCCAGGGGAAGAAAAAACATACATGTATCGCACTACATCAACCAACCAGAGCACAGGAAAAAGAAACATGAAAAATATTCTCTCTGCACTGATAAGTTTGAAATGAAATTTAAAATGAAAGAACAAAATGACAGAGTGTAAAAATACTGGACAAAAAAGCATGCAGCACAGCTTTACAATGTAATACTATCAGCCCCTGCCCACCCGCCAAAAAAAAAAAAATTTAACTTGGGCCACTGGTATCACCATACAGAGACCCACACACAATGTTACAAAGTGAACGAAGAAACAAACAGAAAGGACCCATCACAGGATAACCACAAGAAGCAATGTCTCAAAACTGGTAACAGGACCTACGTGACAAAACGCAGGCAGATTCTCAAACATAGGCAGAGGGATAGGAAACAGGTATATTCAAAGGGTAAGACACAGGTACAACTGTCAAGTAGGGAAAATACATTATCCGAAAGACTCATGCTACAGCAACAGACAACCTATTCCACACTGCGGAGTCACAGCGTACAAAGGCAATGAACGAGTGGAATGTAAAAGACAGTTGCATATATCCGGCTACCTCACTTAGGTACACTTAACCGATAAAAAATATGTTAAAAATATTCTATGCATTGATCAGCTCCAAATGAAATATCAAATAAAGAACTAAAAGAGTCTACTACAAGGCCTTCAGGCCTCAGTGACAAGGTGTGGCTATCGCGTGCCTGGGTCTGGGCAGCCCTGGAATCAAGGCGGGACTGCATGGCTGACGGGGAGCTGGAAAGGACAAGTCAGCCAGTGAGCCTCCGATCTGCCCCTGGAGGGCCCTGGCCCTCTGGATGGGACCACCATCTGTAGATCCAGCTGGGCCCTCAAGTACTTAAACCAAGCAGGCACTCCCAAAGGATGGTGGAACCTCTGAGCTGAAAGAGGCCCTCCAGGTCGCCTCCTTGTGCGGGACATCCCGCATCCCGCCTACAGCCTGAGACTCGGCCCACCTAGGAACGACAGCACCTAAAGGCACCTTGATTCCACGGAGGGGGATGCATCTTGAGGGTGAAAGGTGAGGGGAAAGGAACCACAGCCCTTCAGTGTTTTTCTGGGACATCCCCCTCTATTTGACAGCCCAGGAGCAGGACTTTCTTTAAGGCTTTCTGCTGGAGTAACCAGTCGGGCAGGAAAGGTGCTGCCGTCTTGTGGCCGTTCCCTGTAATAGCAGCTTGAAGACCTGTGCTTGTGTCTGCTGGGATTGTCGATGACACGTGCCCTTCAGAAATGTCCTGGGGTGGGTAATCGAAACTGAATTCAAAAAGGGGCCCACTTTCCAGAGCTCCTACTCATGGGGTACCAATTGGACTCGGGCTCTTTTAAATGAAAGCCGAGTTCCACATGGCTAATCAGCAGGGAAATTCACATGAAAAGTACAAGGTACCACCTCTCCCGCTCAGAATGGATATCAACAAAAAGACTACTGACCAAAACCGGGAGAGAGCAGGGAGAAAACGGAAGGCCCCATAGATGTGGGGAGAAACGGAAACTGGCGGCAGGCACTATGAAGACCCGGAAGGAGGGTCCCTAAGGGCAGAACTTGACAGCCGTTTACATGATCCGACAGGCTCACATGAGGCTGGCTATCAAGGGGACAACCACTGATCAAAAACACCCACGGATGGTGTCCTTTGCTGAAGCAATAGACTGACAAGCTGAGACATGGGCAGAAGCAAAATTTCTAAGCACAAGAGCCTGGGGAAAAAATAATTAGTACAGCCTTACAGTGTAATAATATCAGCCCCAACACCCCCTCCCTCAAAAAATGAAATTGGGCCATTGGTAACATCATACACAGATCAAGACACAATGTTACAAAGTACACTAAGAAAGAGAAAGGAACCCATCACAATACAACCACAAGAGGTGATGTCTGAAAACTGATACACAGGAACTATGTGACAAAAGGCACGCAGATTTTCTCACATAAAAAACGAACTGATTTTACCAGAGGCAGACAGAGGAAATGAATGAGTTCAAAGGGTAAGACACAGTTACACACACTCAGCTAGGGAAAATAGATCATTGGGAAACAGACTCATGCTACAGCAACGGGCAACCTATTCCGTACTCTGGAATATAACGTACAAAGGCAATGAGTAAGTAGAAAGTAAACAGGTGTATGTATCTGGCTACCTCAGTTAGGTACTGCTGCTAAGTCGCTTCAGTTGTGTCTGACTCTTAGCGACCTTATGGACTGCAGCCCACCAGGCTCCTCCATCCATGGGATTTTCCAGGCAAGAGTACTGGAGTGGGGTGCCACTGCCTTCTCCGAGGGGATCATTGGCAGGGCCATATATTGGGATCTGTGCACCATGAGCTGCACCACGTTGATGCGGCTTTTAATGAAGGCCACCAATTAGTTTAGTAAGCATGGCCCGAGGGTGAGTAGCAGTAACAAGATAATCAGGGGCCCTACCAAGGAAGATATGAGAGTTGTGAACCAGGGGGATGAGCTGAACCAGGATTCAAACCAATTTTGAGACATTTCCCTTTCTCTTTTTCTCTGACTCAGTCAGCCCTTCTCTTATCTTGGGCAGCGACTCCCTGTCTACCCCCGAGTGATTCACATAAAAACAACGTTCTTCCCCTAACGCAGCATTTAGGTACACTTAACCAATAATAAATATGACGTCAAAAATACTCTATGCATTGATCAGCTTCAAATGAAATATCAAATAAAAAGAACTAAATGACAAAAAAGAGTCTACTACAAGACCTTCAAGCCTAGGTGACAAGGTGTGGCTGTCGCATGCCTGGGGCTGGGCAGCCTTGGGATCAAGGCGGGATTGCATAGATGGCCAGGGGAGCAGGGGAGGACAAGTCAGCCAGTGAGTCCCCGATCTGCCCCTGGAGGGCCTGAACCCTCAGCATGGGACCACCATCTGCAGATCCAGCTAGGCCCTCAAGCACCCAAACCAAGCCAGGTACTCCCAAAGGATGGTGGAACCTCTGAGCTCAAAGAACACCTCCAGGCCGCCTCCTTGTGCCAGACATCCCGCCTCCATCCTGACACTCGGCCCACCCATGAACAACACCTAAGCACCTTGATTCCAGGGGCTGGGACGTCTCTGGAGGGTTAAAGGTGAGGAGAAAGAAGCAAAGGACCCCAGCCCTTCAGTGTTTTGGGGGGACATCCCCCTCTATTTGACAGCCCAGGAGCAGGACTTTCTCCCAGGCTCCCGTTGCCAGAGTCACCAGTTGGGCAGGAAAAGTGCTGCCGTCTTGTGGCCATTTCCTGTAACAGCAGCTTGAAACCCGGTGCTTTGGAACACACTCAGGATACGTTTGCAAGGCTTGCCGGGCTCTCAATGACACGTGCCCTCCAGAAATGTCCTGGGGTGGGTAATCAAAACAGAATTCAAAAAGGGGCCCACCTTCCAGAGCTCCTGTCCACCAGGTACAAATTGGACTGGGACTCTTTTCTAAATGACAGCGGAGGAACACTGCCTGTGCATCGCTAATCAGCGGAAAAATTAACATGAAAGCTGCAACGGGGTATCTCCTCGCCGGCTCAGAATGGACATCAACAAAAAGACTTCTGACAGTAAAACCGGGAGAGAGCAGGGAGAAAACGGAAGGCCCCAAAGATGTGGGGAGAAACGGGAACTGGCGGCAGGCACTATGAAGACCCGGAAGGAGGGTCCCTAAGGGCGGAGCTTGACAGCAGTTTACATGATCCAGCCGGGCCACATGAGGCTGGATATCAAGGGGACAACCACTGATCAAAAACACCCACGGATGGTGTCCTTTCCTGAAGCAATAGACTAACTGAGACATGGGCAGAAGCAAAATTTCCAAGCACAGGGGCCTGCAGGAAAAACACAGGCAGCAGAGCTTTACAGTGTAGTAAGATCAGCCCCGCCCAGAATGAAACGGCGCCACTGGCGACACAGACTCAGACACAACGCTACAAAGCGCCTAAGACCGAGAAGGGCCCCATCCAGACAACCACGAGAGGCGACGTCTGCAAACTGACACACACGAGCTTTGTGGCAAAGGTCGCCAATTGTCACCCATAGAAAACAAGCTTATTTTACCAGAGGCAGACCTAGAGGAAACGAGGGCTATATTCAAAGGGTAAGACAGCTACACACACTCCACTAAGGAAACAGACCACTGGAAGATACCTGTGCCAGACCATAGCGCAACCTACAGTGCACTCTGTAATCATCACTTACAAAGGCAAACTGTGGGTCGGGAAAACGGTACATTTACTGAATTAAGCCAGGGCCATTCAGCTAGTCAAACATCAATCCAGGAGATCAAACTAGTGAATCCTATTGGAAATCAACCCTGAATACTCACTGGAAATACTGTTTCTGAACAGTGAATCTAAAAATCTGGCCACGTGATGCAAAGAGCCGACTCACTGCAAATACTCTGATGCTGGGAAAGACTGAGGGCAGAAAGGGAAGGACTCAGAGAGCATGAGATGGCTCAACGGTATTATCAACTCAACGGACATGAGTTTGCGCATCCTTCAGGAGACAGTGAAGGACACGGAAGCCTGGCATGATGCAGTCCATGTGGTCCCAAAGGCTTGGATACAAGTGAGCAACGGCAACAGTTTATATATTTTCCATCATTATTTTGCTCTTACAGAGGAAAAATGACTGAATTTAAATAACACATTTATCTCCCAATCAAACCAATTGTGTTCACACCTGTGTAAAAACACCGTCCTCCTACCTGTCTGAGCAACTCCAGTTTCTTCAGTTCCTCATTGTAGGCTTCTGGATTCTCTCCATAATTCTTCAGGACAAACTAGAGAGAGAGAGGGAAGGCTGTGAAGCAGGCGCAGAGCATCGTTCCCTGCTCCCGCTTCTGCCCCCAGAGTCCCCGGCAAGCACCAGCCACGGCTCGGGATGGAGTCCAGACCCTCTACCAGCATCTCATCTCCTGCCCCACTGGGAACTCGGCCTCCATAGCAAGGCAGCACCGAGACACTTTCTGGGGCAGCCTCCTTTTTTGAGCAAAATGGAAAATACACCCGCACAACCTGGCTGGAATCCCCTGGCTGGCCCTCAACAAGCTGCTGTCCTCCTCACCAAACCCAGAAGGGGGCCAGCTCAGGAAGCCGGGAACTCAGTCGGCTGAGGTGGGATCCTACTGAGCATTTGTAAACGGGCCACGAGTTCAAGCCTCCCCTGTGTCTGGGGCCCTGCTGGGGCCCGGGATCACCATCGTAATCCCAACCCACCAGCAAATGGCGGAAAGCGTCACCGGAGCGTGGGCCTGCAAAGCCTTCCCCGCCAGCCCGCCCTCCGGGGCAAGGGCTCCACGGAGAGAAGCGTCCTCCTCGGTGAGGGAAGGCCTGGGCGGCGTGATGGGAACGCGGGGGAAGGGAGGAGGGGAGGCCACCCCGCACATCCGAGGCGGGGCTGACTCGCGTGGACCACACTCACCAGCCTGCAGGCGGGGCCTGGACCACCAGACAGCAAACGCATCGTGGCAGCTCGGCCACTCCTGCCGGGGGACCTGGCGCCTGGGTCAGCAGTCCGGGGGCCCAGATCCGTCACTCCACATGCACCAAGGGCACCGACCCCCAAGTCCAAGGCTCCGTAAGGCCTCAGCCAGGGTCCACGAGGCGGAGAAGGGCGGGGCGGCCTGCTCTGCCCAGCGGCGGCCCACCCGTCTCCTGGGCGCCCCCAGGGACGGTGACACGTGGCCACGCGGGGAGCCCACGGGAACCTGGGAGGCCGTGTGACCGCGTCAGCCGCCGGGCAGGGAAGCGAGAGGAGGGACAGGCAGAGGGAAGCAAGCCTGAGCTTCCTTCTGCTCCATCTGGCCACAGCTCCAAGTCTCTGAGCCCGACCCTCTCACACTGGCTTTACCTCCTGCCAGTTCGCTATCCCCGTCCACCTCTGGCCCGGACTCCCCACCCCTTCAAATCCACCCCTCATCCGGTGGTCAGATTCGTCTTTCTAACATGACTCCACTGTTACTCTTGGCTTTATATCCTTCTGAAACACACACACTCCTGGGGGAAAAAAAAAATAAAGCCCAGCTTGCTTTGCTCAGGACAGTGAGATTATGGGGAAAGAGCTGTAATCTAAAGGGAAAAAAAAAAGTAATCTGAGAAGAACGTGCACAATAGTGCTTCCCCAAACCTCCAGGACCAAATCTAATCTTCAGAGCAGAGTTCACGGTCCTTCACAGTCAGCTCCCAGGGACACCCAGCCAACAGTACTCTGGAATGACCGCTCTCGGCTCTCAATGCTTGTCCACACGTTTCACACACACACCGCCCCCCCCGCCCCCTGCCTTCTCTGCTAAGACTCAGCTAAAATATCACTTCCCACAGCATCAGCTGCTGCTCTCCCCACATTCGGAAAGTGCCTCCATCAGACTGTGCGCCTCCCAGCAGGGACATGTCAGCGACCACCCACACCCCAAACAACCAGTCTATCGGGAATGGTAAGGGCCTGATTCGATGTGTTCAATCCTCAGCAAACAGTTGCCTTTACAGGAAATGCATAGGATGGATAAACAGACTAAATAATACCAAATGAGACACTCAGAAAAATTGAGACGATGTAACAATTTACCCAACACTTATCTCAGTCTCTTTGAAAGACAAGTATCATTAAGGGGGCTAGAGGGGAGGAGACTATTGTAGATTAAAAGAGATTAAAAAAAAAAAAAAAAACTACCCTATGAGAACCGTGATTGGATCTGAGTTTGGAAAAAAAACAGTTATAAAGGATGTCTGGGGATAACAGGTGAAATTTAAATATAAAACATAGTAGAAAATGTTTGTGGATTTTCTAAGGTGTGATGAAAACAGTATAGTTATACAGGAGAAAATCCTCTTAGGACCTGCTGATATGGGTACAACTTACTTTCAAAGGTCCATGGGATATACGTACGTACGTACGTGTGTGTGTGTGTGTGTGTGTGTACGTACGTGTGTGTGTGTGTGTGTACAACTTACTTTCAAAGGTCCATGGGATATACGTATGTACGTACGTGTGTGTGTGTCTGTGCGTACGTACGTACGTGTGTGTGTGTGTGTACAACTTACTTTCAAAGGTCCATGGGATATACGTATGTACGTACGTGTGTGTGTGTGTGTGCGTACGTACGTACGTGTGTGTGTGTGTGTACAACTTACTTTCAAAGGTCCATGGGATATACGTATGTACGTACGTGTGTGTGTGTGTGTGCGTACGTACGTACGTGTGTGTGTGTGTGTACAACTTACTTTCAAAGGTCCATGGGATATACGTATGTACGTACGTGTGTGTGTGTGTGTGCGTACGTACGTACGTGTGTGTGTGTGTGTACAACTTACTTTCAAAGGTCCATGGGATATACGTATGTACGTACGTGTGTGTGTGTGTGTGCGTACGTACGTACGTGTGTGTGTGTGTGTACAACTTACTTTCAAAGGTCCATGGGATATACGTATGTACGTACGTGTGTGTGTGTGTGTGCGTACGTACGTACGTGTGTGTGTGTGTGTACAACTTACTTTCAAAGGTCCATGGGATATACGTATGTACGTACGTGTGTGTGTGTGTGTGCGTACGTACGTACGTGTGTGTGTGTGTGTACAACTTACTTTCAAAGGTCCATGGGATATACGTATGTACGTACGTGTGTGTGTGTGTGTGCGTACGTACGTACGTGTGTGTGTGTGTGTACAACTTACTTTCAAAGGTCCATGGGATATACGTATGTACGTACGTGTGTGTGTGTGTGTGCGTACGTACGTACGTGTGTGTGTGTGTGTACAACTTACTTTCAAAGGTCCATGGGATATACGTATGTACGTACGTGTGTGTGTGTGTGTACAACTTACTTTCAAAGGTCCATGGGATATACGTATGTACGTACGTGTGTGTGTGTGTGTGCGTACGTACGTACGTGTGTGTGTGTGTGTACAACTTACTTTCAAAGGTCCATGGGATATACGTATGTACGTACGTGTGTGTGTGTGTGTACAACTTACTTTCAAAGGTCCATGGGATATACGTATGTACGTACGTGTGTGTGTGTGTGTGCGTACGTACGTACGTGTGTGTGTGTGTGTACAACTTACTTTCAAAGGTCCATGGGATATACGTATGTACGTACGTGTGTGTGTGTGTGTACAACTTACTTTCAAAGGTCCATGGGATATACGTTACGTACGTGTGTGTGTGCGTGCGTGTGTGTGTTCACAGAGAGAGAGAACGCACGTACGGTGCAGTGTAACTATTACCATTGTTGTTGTTTAGTCGCAAAGTCATGTCCAACTCTTTTCTGCATGACCTCATGGACTGCAGCCCACCAGGCTCCCCTGGCCACGGGACTGTTCAGGCAACAATACTGGAGTGGGTTGCCACTTCCTTCTCCAGGGATCAAACTCGCTTCTCCTGCATTGGCAGGAGGATTCTCTACCACTGAGCCACCAGAGAAGCCCAACTATCAAAATTAAGTAGAAGGAATTTGGGCGAGCGCTGCATTATTCTTTCAACTTTTCTGTACGTCTGAAATCTGGAAAATGAACATCTTAAGAGCTACTGAGGGAACTCCTGGGTGGTAGCGGTTAGGACTTGGCACTCTCACTGCTGTGGCCCGGGTTCAAGCCCTGATCAGGGAACTGAGCTCTCACAGGCAAGCGATGCGGCCAAAAAAAAAAAGAGTTGCTGAGCTAAATGATACCTAAAACACACTTTCCTTACGTCATCCTTTCTTAGCCTCTTGGTGGATCCTTTGAGAACACAAAAGCCACGAAACAATCCCCCCACCAATGTCCACCTATTGCCAACATGCTCAGGGGGTTTACAGACATGCTGAAGCCCATTTATGGGCTCTTGGTTTATAATCCTCGCTGTGATCTAGCCAATCCCTCACCCCGCCCATCCCCCCATTCACAGACATAAAATGTGACCTGAGCTATAGGGTAAAACTTGACTATCTAAATAGGAACATGTTCTTTCTCCGATGAACTCCCTTCTCATAGGAGGCTTCTGTTTGCTCACCCCAAGGCGACAGTGAAAGTGGAGCCCAGGGGCCCTGTGGGACAGAGGCCGAAGGGCTCTGAGTGACATCTGAGAGTCCCAGAAACAAGGCTTCAGCTGCCACCGCTGGGAACACCTGTCCCTGCGGTCACGCAGTGGTGAAGGGGTGAGAGATGACGCCTCTGATCGCAGCAAACTCCCCGAAGGAGGCTGTCTACCTGTCATTCGTCCTCCAAGATCTGCAGCCAACACAGAGCTCCTACCACAGGCCAGACACCTGCCAAGTGGCTAATGAGTCACTCAGCCCTAGTAACAACCCAAAGAGGGAGACAGCGTCGTCGCCCCCATTTTACGGCTGAGGAAACTGAGGCAAGGAAGGTAAGACACTCACCAAGGTCACAGCACTAACCACCGACAGAGCACCGACTGGAAACCCGGCGTTTGGGCTCCAGAGCCCATATTGTCGACCACACATCAGACCAATCCATTTCTATTTTTCAAACACAGTTCTCATAAAACACCAAAAAAGGGAAGTGAAAACAAATCTCCGGCCACAAGGTGAGTCAATGGAGCAGAGAGATGATTTTTAAAACTCTGACAAAATCCTCTGTGGCTTGATCACTCACTCCCCCACTACACAGAGGTAAGAGGCGGCTGAAGAATTGAGAGTAAAGGACAGAGACCTTCTCTCAGACAGCCCCTACAGCACAGACTTCTGCAGAGCGAGAAACAAGGTCTGGTCAGGACGTGAGGGTCGCCACAGAGCCTGAGAAGGCAGGCCCCGCAGCAGGCAGAGGCCGGACCTTGGCAACACGGGTTAGGAGTAAGACACAGAAGGCGCCGCCAGGACCCAGCACACCTACACAGCCGCCAGCCAGCTGGGGCTGAGGGCCAGGGGCCCTCCCGAGCCCAGCCAGGCTCTGGAGAAGGTGGGCTTCTCTTTTCCTGAGCGAACAATGAGACCTGCGAACAGTGTCATGCTGAAAGCATGTCCAGGGTTCAGAGCCACTGGGAGGAAAAAGCAGGGAAAGAAGTTATAAGTTAAAAATACACAGGCTGGAAAGACTTTTTCCAAAGAGAAACACCAAAACAGAGGAAGTCCTGGCTGTGCCCCTAGGTTGCTGTGAGACGGGGGCTTGGTTTTTCACCTGTAACACAGTGTTCATAGCAGCCGCTTTTGAATTGTGGTGAAGACTCTTGTGAGTCCCCTGGACAGCAAGCAGATCAAACCAGTCAATCCTGAATATTCAGTGGAAGGACTGATGCTGAAGCTCCAATACTTTGGCCACTCGATATGAAGGGTCGACTCCCTGGAAAAGACCCTGATCCTGGGAAAGACTGAGGGCAGGAGGAAAAGGGGCGACAGGATGAGAAGGCTGGATGGCATCACTGACTCAATGGACATGAGTTTGAGCAAGCTCTGGGAGATAGCGAAGGACGGGGAAGCCTGGCGCGCTGCAGTCCATGGGGTCGCAAAGAGCTGAACATGACCTACCTACTGAACGACGACAATTACCTGCTCTAACCCACAGAGCTGTCATAGGACTTGAGCTATTCCCTAAACAGAGAAAGAGGATGCTAGGCTGAAAGTATTGTTTACAATATGCCAAGGCCTGTACTAGGGACGCAAATGCATTAGCTCTTTTTTTAAGTATATCTTGTTTTTCTTTTTATTTTTGGCTGCATTAGGTCTTTGCTGCTGTGCTCCGGCTTTTTGTAATTGCTCCGAGTGGAGGCTACTCTGCTGTAATGCGTAGGCTTCTCGTCGTGGCGGCGTCTCTTGTTGCAGAGCACAGGCTCTGGGCCCGGGGCTTCAATAGTTGCGCCACGTGGGCCCTAGAGCACAGGCTCAGTAGCTGTGGCACGCAGGCTTAGCTGTCCCAAAGCATGTGGAATCTTCCTGCTCCACAGATCAGACCCATGTCCCCTGCATCGGCAGGCAGATTCTTAACCACTGGACCACCAGCAAAGTCCCTGGGTTAACTCTTGATGCCCATAAGCTTATAAGGTATAGTATTAGTTCTGTTACAGGTGAGAAAAATGAGGCCCAGATTAGTGAGGTAAGCATCTGTAACAGCTGATGTCACTCAGCTATTAAATCGAAAAGGTGGGACCTATACCAAGGTCGGCCTGATTCCAGTGTCTATACTATTTCTGTGACATTACTCTGCCCTTTTACCAAGCAACCAATGGCCCAGAATTCTGTAGGCAGATGAAAGTGAAAGTCGCTCAGTCATGTCCAACTCTTTGTGACCCCACGGACTATACAGTCCCTGGAATTCTCCAGCCCAGAATACTGGAGCAAATAGCCTTTCCCCCTTGCCAGGGGATCTTCCCAATCCAGGGATCGAACCCAGGTCTCCCGCATTGCAGGGGGATTCTTTACCAGCTGAGCCACCAGGAGTAGATGAGATCACCAGATCCTGGCATTCTTTTGCAGATTAGAAAAATGGGAACCAGAGATCAGCAATGGCAGTTCTAGAACTCTGAGCCAAACTTCCTAATTCTTGACCCAGGGTCAAGATTTTGTTTCACTGTCTCTGGTACTAACATGGTCTCATTCCTCTGTGTATTCTTTTTTCCCCCCATGGATGATGGGAGTGTTTAGCTTCTGTTCTTAATTTGATATACATCTTGGAATTAAAATAGTAGGTGGAAAGGAGACCAAACTTTGGGAAAGAAGTAAAAATCTGGAACTTTAGATCAATTAACCTAATTTCTGGGAAGTCTCCATTGGTCCATTGGGGCCTGGGGTTTGATCCCTGGTCAGAGAAGTAAGATCCCATAAGCTGGGAAGCTTGGCCAATTTTTTTTTTAATCTAATTTTCTGGTTTTACAAATGAGGAAAAAGATGCCCAAAGAGATTGGGTGATGGATTCAAAGGAATACAAACTGTTAGTGTCTGAAGGAAGGCAGTGGCAGTGTGAACGGAGAAAGGGAGAGCTTCTTGGAAAACTTCTTCCCCAACCCAATTTTTTCCTTCTATTTTTTTTCCTTCTCCACCACCTTCCTCACTGGGGCACCGTCAATATTCTGGCAGCAGCTACATTAAACCCACAAGGATGTCAACCTGCAGCAGCCTCCTGGTTGTTCCTTTTCACTTCTGCTCTGTCCTTCAATGGTACCAGACAGTCCTTCCCAAGGCAGATGTCTCACAGGGTACCTGAGGCCCAGTCGACACACCTGGCCCTGCTTTGCACCGGCCACGCCTGATCTCCCCACAGCGGTCCCTTGCCTCCCTCAACGCCAAAACTGCCTGTCTCTTCCATCCAACTCAACAGTCAACAAAGGACTGCTAGGGTCGCTCTGGAAGGTACAATACTATTTATCCCCTCGGCGCGGTCGCGAAAGCGGTAACGCTCCCCTCAAAGTTGTATTTTTTGGTCCAAAGGGGCTCCAGATTACGGTTCTTCTTCTGAGGCCAGACAGAATTGCACCAAGTGTTAGAGCGACTCCGATCGCAGAGGTCAGGCTGGCCGGGGCCTTAAAACACATCCTGAGCCATCCTCGGCGTCCGTCCCAGTCCGGTCGTAGACGGACCGCACACCGAGGGCCAGGCACAGCCTTTCCACCCTGACGGCTAAGGAGGGCCACCCACCGACTCTCCCAGGGCGGTGCTGGCGTGGATGAGGGGAGGAGCAGAACTAGGTCCAAAGCGTCACACCGAGGAAGTGAGGTGCCCCGGCGGGGATCGCGGATGGCCGGCGGAAGGAATCGCAAAGCAGGTTCCGATCAGACAGCGGGGGCTACCCGGGGCTGGCGGGGTCGGGGGGTGGGGAGGGAGACGCTCTGCGAGCGCGCGGGGTCCGACAAGGTGCGATGGGGGCGCGCCAGGCGACGGAAAGCCAGCGGGGGCCCCTCCTGGCCTCACCCGACCCCGCGACAGGGCCTGGGGAGATGATGGGCGCGCAGGGGGCGTCACGCGCCGGAGAGACGCGGGGAAGGGGGGAGGGGGCGGGGAGGAGCAGCGGCCCTCACCTTCTTTACGGCTGGCTGAAAGTGGAAGTCCCCGGCCTCCTTCAGGTCCAGCCAGATCATGGGCATGCGGGGCACGGCCTCCATGGCCTCTGGCACCCGCCGGCCCCCCGGCCGCTCCCCAAGCTTTCGCAGCTGCAGGCTCAGCCACGCACCCCGCCCCTCCACGCCGGAAGTCACTTGTCACGCGGGGATGAAAAAAAGGCCCCTACTGCCTGCTGGGAGAGGCTGTCCCCGCCCGTGCAGCCTTTTGCGCAGGCTCATTTTCCGCTGCGCATGCTCAGTTTCTTGCACGCGGGCACGTGTGAGGGCAAACCTCCAGCCCGAGGCGAAAGGGTTTCTGGGAGTCGTAGTCTATCTGCGTCTAAGTGCTAAGCAGGGAGGTAACTGGTTTCTTCTTCCGGGGCAAAGTAGACCGCAGGGACCTGGCTGGGGCTCCAGGCGCTCCCCACTCAGGGGAAGGACATTAGAGAACGTAGCCTAGACTTGTAGACCCTAAGGAGTGTCGAGGGCCTTGGTAGATGGGGTCAGATGCTGTGGTAGAGATAACGTGGTGGCGGGCCACCCCCAGAAGTGACTTAAAAACAGCCTTGGAGTAGGGGCTGCCTGGCCAAGGAGACAGGGCTAAGAAGCAAAGGCGTTGCACCCCAGGTGTCGAGCTTTGGAACAGAGGAGTGACTGGTTGGAGACTGGCACGCTCGGCTGAGCCTCTAAGACCGGGCGCTGCCTAAGAGACGGCCAAGTCCGTTTTTGATGATGGGGAGAGAACTGGTAAATGAAGTGTAAAGCGTAAGGGGAAAAAAGAGAGAGAGAGGCCTAGAGCCATGGGGTTGGGGCTGACTATATACAGCCACGCGAATACCTTTCAGTCTGGAAGGGGACCAGGGAGCAGAGAACAGTTATTAGCTCTGAAGAGATGACCTGTAGAGCAAGGATTTAAAAATCATGTGTATATTACCTAGCTTTAAAAACACGTAAAATGGAGACTGGTTTGTTGGGGCAAAAGTAGAAGCAAGGAAATGAGTGAGGACATTTGCAACCATGGACTGTAGCCCGCTAGGCTCCTCTGCCCCTGAAATTTTCCAGGCAGGAATACTAGAGTGAGCTGTCACTTCCCACTCCAGGGGAATCTTCCCAACCCAGGGATTGAACCCACATCTCTGCATCTCCTGCATTGGCAGGTCGATTCTTTAATACTGTGCCACCTGGGAAGCCCTTGAATGGCCAACTGCACATTTTTTCCTCAGCAAAAAAAAAAAAAAAAAAAAAACCTCTTCCATTGTGGCCCCTCGCTTACATCTTTAGAACAGTCCCTCCGAGCTGAGAGACTACGTCGCAGGCTTAAGTCTTCAGTAAGGCTTCTGAATAAAACATAATTCTCAACTTTGAGGTTGTTCGTTCTTTTTTCAGTTGACAACTCTCTATGTCCCCTGTGCCCCAGCAGTGGAATTGCTGGGTATGTGAATACAGGGTATTCAGGACATCTGAACAACTCCTGCCCAGGGAAGACCAGGGGGTGTGTCTAGAAAGAAGGGTCATAGCCACCCAAACAGGAAACATGGAGTCCTCCCCCGGGGCCACCTTTCTTAGATGTGAATCCAGAATCACTGCATTACAGGTGGGGAAACTGAGGCAAGGAGAGGGGAAAGAAGCTGTCCCAAACACCATGGAGCCTCTGAGGGAAGATCAGAGGAGAGGTCTGCTGTGGCCAGGGAAGGGAGAGGAGAAGACGCGTGAAGGGAAGATGGGAGGTCTCCTGGTCTCAGACCTGGCAGGCTAGAGGCCAGAGGCAGAAGAATCCCATTGTGTCTCTTCTGTCCCAGCCAACATCCGTGTTCCTGGCGCTTGCGGAGGGGACACCGAGGTGGCCCCCCGCTCCCCTGGTTCAGAAAGAGCAGCGAAGAAGTAGCTGTTCCTCCCTCCAGAGTGTCCAGAGCCCTCCAGGAGCCCTCGAGGCATTGGCTACTTTCTCCCTACAGAAAAGGTGCCAAGAAGACAGATTTGCAAATATGAAGAAGGTTGGGGATCTCTGAGGCCCAGGCACGAAACCAAACCTCTCCTGAGCACCCAAGTTACTTGGCCAGCAGGTGGCAGCAAGGCCACAGGGTTGTAGCGACGCAGCTGCAATCCTGGGAGTCACTGCACCACAGCCCGGGAGATTGGAAATTAGGGACGTGTTTTGTTTAGCTCAAAACCAGGTTTACTTCTTGGGGTGTCTGTGAGTGGAAGGAGGGCAATGGGGGATTCGTTCCTCCCTTGCTGAGGACAGATGTCCTCATTCAGGCGTTGCCAGGGAGAGCCTCAGGGTAGACAGGCCTTCGGGATGCCCCAGACACACCCTCCCGACTGCTTGGTGCCAGGCTGTGAGCGGCAGCACCGCCACATGGGGCAGAACCTTGAGACACTCTGGCCTTGGCAGTGAGAGCCTGGAGGCTGGGTGGCACCCCTGGTGGGGGTGGAGCAGGGCAGGGGGTACAAACCGGCTGGCTGAGGACTGAAGCCACCCTGTGGGACTGAGGCCACAGCCTTCCTCGGTCTCTGTGTCTCTGGGGCAGCTTGTATCCAGATTGCTGGTTCTAGAACTTCAGATGTGTGTCCCTGGGGGACCAATGTGGCCACAGCCGCTTTCTCCACTCCCTGTTGGACTTGCACAGGTCACTTGGGCAAGGTCTAAGAGTTTCTGAAATCTGTGTCCCCTTCCTGACCATCCTGTTACAGCAAGGAGAAAGCTGAGGCCCGTGAAGGGCAGAGCTTGCCCAATATCCCACCAGGCTTCTTTCTTCATTATTTCAGACCTTGTGAAAGCTTTTTGCTCCAACCATCTTTTCAAGGAGGCATGGAAGCCATGGGGTCATTCAGGAGGAGTCGGGGGTCTCAGCTGTCTGTGGTTCTGGCCAGCAGAATGTACAGTGGAAATGGTCACTCAGATGGGATCTCGTACCTCCAGCAGGTGGGAGACATTTCCCTGGAGTGTCCACTTCCTGCTCCCTGCACCCCCAGCTGCCCTCCAGAGCCTCACCCATGCCCTGCTCCAACCTCGGGCCCCAGGGTCCAGTCACAGGCTGGGTGGGTCTTGGAGAAACCTCATGCTGGACATGTGGAATCCTGCCCTCACCCTCTGCAGCTCAGCCCCCAGAATCCAGGGAATAAGACACACAGACCCCAGGCTGAAGGCAGCGCGGCACGACCCTGGGACCCGGGGTTGGAATCCTGGCACTTCCACTGACCAGCCCTGTAATCAGGGTCTCTCTGCAAAATTGAGTCCCTCTGTCAGAGACGAGAGGGTTAAGAGCTCCATGCTTACTAATGGTCTCAGCTGCATCTGACTTATCACAGCCTTCAATAAAAGCCATCACACCTGAGCTGCCTCCACTCACATTAGCCTTAATGCTCTCACCGTACTTACAAGGTAAGAGTTGTTATCTCTGCTGCAAGGATGAGGCATACTGAATACCAGCAGTGGTAAAGAACCCACCTGTCAGTGCAGGAGAAATGGGTTCGATCCCTGGCGCGGGAAAGATCCCCTGGAGAAGGACATGGCAACCCACTCCAGTATTCTTGCCTGGGAAATCCCATGGGCACAGGAGCTTGCAGGGTTACAGTCCGTGGGGTCGCAAAAGAGTTGGACACAACTGAGCAATTGACAACAACACTGAATCCCAGAGAGACTGGCCAAGAACCAGTGGAGATGTGGCAGCAGTGGGATTTGAACCCAGATCTATGGAATCCTCAAGCTGAGGCAGGACTCAAACAGCTGTATTCTGCATTGCTCTAGGTCAATTACTGAGCACAAATTATTGAAGGATTTTTATATGGCTATCACAGAGTGCGACCTTTTGAACTTATACTCTGTAAAGTCTAACTGTCAAAAAAAAAAAAAAATCCCAATTTTTTTTTTCCACTGAAGAGCCCCCAACCTGAGTTCCCAGCCCTGACTATGCCATCCAACCTCAAACCTCTGGACATGTCAGTCTTACGATTTGATGGGATTATAAAGGCTATATAGTTTGTACCTATGCCTCTCTACTGCATGTTTGAACCCTAAATTTGTTGTAATATGTTGCAAGTAACAGAAAAGCCCATTCAAAGTAGCTTAAACGGTAACATCCAGAGGCCCTCCACCTTCAGGCCAGGTGTAACCCAGCAGCTCAGTGATGTCATAAGGAGCTGTTTTTCTGTCTTCTGTGGTGCTGACCTCATCCTTAGGGGCCTACCTCACATCCCGAGATGTTTTCTTTGTCACAGCTAGTCACTCTTCCTTGTTGATTTCCAGGAGGAGGACAAGTGCCTAGTATTCCCATCGAAAGTTCTGAGATGTATTCTAAGTGGAGCAGCTTAATCACATGCACACCCTGAATCAGTCATCAATAGTGGTGGAGAGATGACAGGTTCTCTTGACTTAGACCAAGTTGAGTTTTCCTCTCCCAGAACCATGCAGATCCTCTAAGGGGAACTGGGCCTGACTGGTAGGGAGAAGAGGTAGGGGAAATGGATGCTGGGGAAGCCAGGCATCAAATGACCCTTCAAGTCTCCTACAATTTCCCTGCCAAATGGTCTTCCAGATTCAGTTCAACATCTCCCAGACCTCCTCCACCACGCCGCACCCCAGCTTTTGTCAAGGGGACCTTTCTTGGATTTGAGACCTTTCTTGTTGACATGTCTCTTCCTAGGAATCCAACCTTTGGTTCTGTCTCAGTCCTCTGAGTCCACAAAAACAATCTGGTCCTGGCAGCCTTTCAGAGACAGAGCAGGGAATTACAGTCACTCTGTCAGCCCTCTCCTCAAGATAAAACTTCCCAGTTCCCCATCGTTCTACACAGGACTCAACTGTGTAACTTGGGCATGCTTACTAACTTTTCCAGGCCTCATCAGCCTCACTGATCAAGGCTGGGGACAACTGGAGCTTCTCACGCTGATGGGGAACCGTGTGATGGGGGTCTGCAAAGTCCCTGAAGAAATATTCTACACATCTAAAGCCTTGGTTTTACTGGAGGTATTTCCCCCTCCAATGGAAATCTAAAACATTTTAATTTTAAAAACATTATGTGAACAACTCAACAATATAAGGACAAACAACCCAATTAAAAATTGTACAAAGGATTTGCAGAGACATTTCTCCAAAGAAGATATATAAAGAGACACAAATGTCATTAGCTCTTAGGGAAATACAAATCAAAACCATAATGAAATATCACTTCACACACACTAGGATGGCTATAAGAAGAAGGAGACAATAATAATTGTTGGCGAGATGTGGAATACCACAGACTGCTGGTGAGGATGTAAAACAGTACAGGCTCTTTGGAAAACATTTTGATAAATCCTCACAAAATTAAACACAGAGTTACCATATGACCCAGAAATTCCATTCTTAAGTATGCTGCTGCTGCTGCTAAGTCGCTTCAGTCGTGTCCGACGCTATGCGACCACGTAGATGGCAGCCCACCAGGGTCCCCCATCCCTGGGATTCTCTAGGCAAGAACACTGGAGTGGGTTGCCGTTTCCTTCTCCAATGCATGAAAGTGAAAAAGTGAAAGTGAAGTCGCTCAGTCGTATCCGACTTCGCAACCCTATGGACTGCAGCCCACCAGGCTCCTCCATCCATCGGATTTTCCAGGCAAGAGTACTGGAGTGGGTTGCCGTTGCCTTCTCCGTTCCTAAGTATAGGCCCAAGGTAACTGAAAACATATGTCCACATAAAAAACTAGTATGTGAATATTCATAGTAGCATGATTCATAAAAGCAAAAATGTGGAAATAATCCAAATGTCTATAAACTGATGAATGGATCAACAAATGTGGTTTATCCATATGATGAAATCTTACTCAGTCATAAAAAGGAATTAATCTACAACATGGATGAACCTTGAAACTATGATGCTAAGTAAACAAAGCCAGATACAAAATACCACATATTTTATGATTTCAATGACATGAAATGTCCACTAAAGGAAACCCATAAAGACAGAAAGAAGATTATTGGCTGCCAGGGGCAAAGGGGAAGGGAAAACGGGGAGTGACTGCTAACTGGCACATGGTTTATTTTTAGGGGGATGAAAATGTTATGAGTTGTATACTTTGAAAGGGCAAATTTTACGATATGTGAATTTCATCTCAATAAAAAGAGCTCCATTCATCTTTAAAAAATAACAGTTGCAGATATGGAATAAAACATAGACTCCATATGAGTATTTTAACAATATTTTTGTTGTTTTCCCACTACAATATTGTAACGTAATTAGCCTCCAATTAAAATTAATAATTTTAAAAAATAAAAATATTTTTGTTGTTTTTGTAAAACAAAGATGTTTATTGTAAAAAAATTTTTCAAATAATAAAGTTGAAAAAAAAAGAAAACCTCAGAATCCTTTGCCAACTCCATTCAGAGAAAAACACAGTGGTAATCATTACTAACATTGTAGCAAACATCCTTTCAGGCACCTTGCTAGTGATGTTGTCATGGATACTGACCAGTGTACACTTTTCTGTACAAGGAACTGAACCCAACAGTGGGGGCTGTATTGGTCTGTGCAAGCCCCCTCTCTGCCTTTTTTCCCTCCCATACCATTTCCTGCCCTCTCAACCATCATCCATTTTTATCTGTGCCTTGGAGGTATTATAAAATGTTTATCAGTTTGAAGGATGTATTTTGATGTATTTTCCATGCACATACATGGCTAGAGAGAAATGGGGGGGGGTTGTTACAGATCTCATTCTATTTCTTTCCTCTCTGGCCAAGCACCATGTGTTTAAGACCGATGCGTCCAGCTGCTCTGTGCTCGTCTGCTGTGTTGCCCTGTGTCAGGATTTCTCAGCCTCGGCACTGACATTTGGGGCTGGACCGTCCTTCCTTGTGGGGGCTGCCCTAGGCACTGTGGGGTGATCAGCAGTATCCAGTAGGTGCTAGCTGCTCCTTCTCCCCAGCTGGGACACACAAAACTGTCTCCAGACATTGACAATTGTCCTGGGGGTCCAGGGGCAAAATCTCCCCAGTTGGGAATCCTTGCTTCTTGTCAACTTGTTGTACCAGAAATAGAATATATGCTGCGGCGAGACATCCAGAAAAAAAGAGGCCTGGCTATAACAAAATTCCATTCTGGGTGTTCTGAGTGTCAGAGAACCTTGCTGCCATCTCGCTGAGCCACAATGGGTGGAAATGTGTGGGGTATGAGGAACTGGTCTTTGAGCTATGCATAAAATCCTTCAAGGGCAAAATCATTTATTCCCTCAGCCAGCGTTTACTGAGCAGCTACTGTATGCCAGATACTCATCTTGGCACTGAGTAAACAATCAGCTTTCAAGGAGCTTACCCTCAAAGTGGGAAATAAAATAAACAATAAACAACTGTTGTTACTCAACAGCAAGTGCTATGAAGAAAGTTGTATCTGAATAAGAAAGCAGAGATGGGGGCGTAGGAAGGCCTGAGGAGGAAGTCCTCCTGAGGACTTGACAGTGAGATAGGATGCCAGTGTGAAGGTTAGGGAAAAGCTTTCTTGAGAGCAACAAAATTAAAAATGCACTTTCCTTTTTACCACACAGATTCTCATTGCATTTTAACTCGGAGGAGAACTTAGGACGCTTCATGATAGGAAGAGCATAGGATTCTACAGTGAGCACCTGCCGTCTCGCCCTATCACACTTCCTGGGATGGACACAAGATCAGCTGCAGCAGAACCTTAATTCTCCAGCTAAGAACCTCTGATGAATGCAATCCTGCTGACAACTGGATACGTATTCCAACAAGTAGTAGCAGTATTCCGTGGGTAGAAATACCCCAAGTGCTCTAACCAAATTGCTCTTGAAGCACGTTTATACTGTTTCTAATTTTTCACCATTATACGCCATGGCTGCATGGATCTGATGATGAGACTTGGGCCTTTGAGGACCTGCTGGGTCTGCCAAGGAGTGTTCCGTGCTCTGCCCCCTCTCCCTACTTCCGGCTCTGTCCTTCTCAGCTCCACCCTTAGCTTCTGGAGCAAGGGTGGGCTGCTCTGTGCCTTGGTTTCCCCACTGGCAGGCTTCAGTGAGAACACCATAGCTGCTCCCTTCCTCCCCAGTTTCTGAGTCTCCTGTGGAACAGGAACCCAGAACCAAGGGCAGGCTGGCAAGTCAACACGCTGGCCCCAGTAACAGGGAGCTGAGGAAAACGGGAGCCCTCGGAGGAGGGGGAGGCTCCTGCGGCTCCCCTTGTGGGCTGCTGCCTGGGGCCACCTGGGTCAACAGCCAGGGGTCCCCACCCTGATCCTGTTGGGAACAGCCTCCCCTCTTTGCCTGCAGGGATCGGCCTGGGGGATGTGGGCAGCAAGGCTCTCCCTGGAGAGGTTGCTGCCATCAAACCCAATGAGAGGGACTAGGGAGCCATGAATTGTCAGATCTTATGAATCTTTTTTAAGTCAGTCAGGCATCCAGATTTCTAAGGATTGACAGTCAGTATTTTAGGGCTTCCCCGGTTGCTCAGCAGTAAAGAACCTGCCTGCCAACGCAGGGGATGTGTGTTCAATCCCTGGGTGGGCAAGATCCCCTGGAGGAGGAAATGGCAACCCACTCCAGTATTCTTGCCTGGGCAATCCCATGGACAGAGGAGCCTGGCGGGCTACAGTCCAGGAGGTCACAAAAGCGTTAGACATGACTGAGCAACTAAAACAACAACAATTAGTATTTTTAAAATATATGCAACATGGTAGGTGTCAGCCAGAGTACAGCCTTCGACCGGACCATCGTCTGTGCTCTCAGCTGAGAAGCGGTCACACAGAGACATGGATCCCAGGCAGCTGTTTTGGAACCAAACCACACCAACCAGGCAAGAGATGGCACGGGGTCCTGGAGTGTCAGAGCCACAGGTGGCCTCCCTGTGGCACAGGGTGGGGGGAGAGACGGCCACTGAGGCCAAAGTGAAGGGTCATGCCCAGCGTCGCCCCAGTCTCCTGCCCCCAGCTCGGGGCTGCCTCACTCCTAGGCCTATTGCCCAATCCTACTTGCCTCTTAGTCACTGGTATTTTGGAATGTTGGCTAACACCAGGTGCCTAGCAAAGGAAAAGAGAGGCCCCTTTCAGGAAGGCCTCAGCCCCGACATGTCGTCAGCAGGCCTTGGGCAAGGCTGCAGGATTACCACCTAAAAGGGGCTGCAAGTGGCAGAGGATCCGAGAAGGGACGATGGCAGGGGCTTGGAAGGCACTGGTGCTGGTGGCAGGCTTGGCAGCCGTGGCCTGTGTGGCCCAGCATGGTCTGAGCTATGAAGAGATTGTCACCCAGGCCCTGAAGTTCTTCAACCAGGGGCGGCGAGGACAGCGCATCTTTGGCCTGCTGGAAAGCACCCCGCCGCCACCTGGTTTGGTGAGGGTCAGGGTCTCAAGCCTGGGGAGCGGGTACCACCTACCTCACAGCATCCCGCGAGGCCAGCAGGCAGGCGCGAGTGCCCCAAACAGGCACGAAGTGCTTGGTTAACAGCAGATGCTGGTGTTATTGCTATAATGTTTCTCTACTCAGAAGGTAAAACGGAGACTATAATCTCTCTCTGGCCTGACAGCTGGCTAGCTGATCAATTCCAGGATTTGCCCATGGGTGGAATGTGGGGTCTGGGAGTCCATTCTGCACTCAGGCCCTGGACTTGAAGGAGTAAGCAGAGCTGTTTCAAAGGATGGACAGGAGCCAGACTGGTCCCACCAGAAGGCACCTAACCAGGGCCTTCCAGGGTCCCCCTTCCCACCCCCTTACCTCTCTCCTGGCAGTTGGGAGGCAAGTATTCCAGGTCCTCTTTCAGAGAAGAGGAGATTGAGGTGCAGAGACGGGAGGTGACCCCTCAAGGTGGTCCCGCCATGAAGTGGTGGCCTCTGCTGGTTTCCAGAAGCCCTGCGTGCCTTCAGTGTCTGCTGGGGCCGTTCGAAGCGGCCGCCTCTCTTAGATGGGAAGTGCAGACCTCGGGCAAGCCCTGTCAGCTTGGAACTGTGATCTCTCTCCTCCCTGCCTTTGTTCTCTCCTGTGTGAAAGGGAGATGACCATGACTCTTCTCCTGCTTCTTTAGAACTCCACCCTGATCCCGCTCAACTTCAGGATTAAAGAGACTGTGTGCTTCCTGTTCCGGTACCGCCGAAGGCCCCGACAGTGTCCTTTCAGGGAGGGCGGGGTGAGTCTCCCACACATCCCCTTGCTCCCCGCCCCAATGGGCAGGACAAGGAATCTCCCCTCTCTCTCACCTCCTTCCCGGAGGCCGAGTTTGCTTCCACCCACCCACAGACAGGTGAGGTTTGACTGTGGAAGCTTTTTTTAAAAAATTGGGTTTTTCTGTATGGCTTTTTCTTACTACAAATTGTCCATCCTTATTAGAAAAGCAATACACGCTAAAGAAGCAACTAAATATTAAAAGAGAAAGCACAAAGGGGGATCATAATCCACCTCAGTTCAGTTCAGTCACTCAGTCATGTCTGACTCTTTGTGACACCATGGACTGCAGCACGCCAGGCCTCCCTGTCCATCACCAACTCCTGGAGCTTACTCACACTCATGTCCATGAGTCAGTGATGCCATCCAGCCATCTCCTCCTCTGTCATCCCCTTCTCCTGCCTTCAGTCTTTCCCAGCATCAGGGTCTTTTCCAATGAGTTAGTTCTTCGCATCAGGTGGCCAAAGTATTGGAGTTTCAGCTTCAGCATCAGTCCTTCCAATGAATATTCAGGACTGATTTCCTTTAGGATGGACTGGTTGGATCTCCTTGCTGTCCAAGGGACTCTCAAGAGTCTTCTCCAATACCACAGTTGAAAAGCATAAATTATTTTTTAGTTTTTGTTGATGCTTTTATAATTCACCCAGATAACTGCTGACTTTATTTTAAAAAAAAAAAAAAAAATCTGCAACCTCACTACTCAGGAGACAACATTAACTGTTGGTGTATCATCTTCGGTACCTTTTTGATGTACACACGAGTGTTTTAAACAATATAACTCCCTCTCGGCTAATTTATGGAGACCCTTTCCCGTGTAAGAACTTGCATGGAAGTCCTTAATGCTATCGGGCGCGCACGGAGCCTGCCCGGGTGTCCCCAGCGACCGCTGCTCCCACCGGCGTCTAACGGGTGGATTGGAGCTCGGGAGTTGGGGGACCTGGGCGAGGGCGCCGTCCGCTGCAGCCCGTGTGCTTGCTCCCCGGCAGGAGGAGCGGAACTGCACCGGCTCCTTCTTCATGCTGCGGCAACTCCGCCTCCTGTCGCTCAACTGCGTGCCGGACCGTGAGCTGGAGCCGGAGGTGAGCCCCTGAGCCCTCATCTGCCCCAGTTCCCGTCTCAGCGGCGCTCTGCCCGGTGACCGCCAGTGATCGAGGGTCCCTCACCTGAGCCACTGAGTTAGGCGCATGGAACCTCAGTTCTGGAGGTCCCAGACCTTAGACCTGGAAACTGAACCAGTCTAAACGCAAGTAGTCTGAGGGGAGAGGCGTGGCCAGACCTGGGTGATTGACGGCTAGTCGTCTGGTAGAAGGGGATGGGGGCAGGAACTGATGGTCTCCTCCTGGGGCTGGGAGGGGACTCAGTCTTCCACCGGCTGTTCTTTGGGTCCTGAGCTCTGGTAACCAGCCTCCCCCTACCACTTTTGGGAAGACAAGCCGGAGGTGGAGCCTCCCGGTGAGTGAGTGCAATAGCCGGGGTGGACAAGAGTGGCAGGCGTTCCTAGCCCCTCTGGGCTTTGAGGGGAGGGCCTGACTGGGGACCCCTCCAGCGCCATCACCAAGGTCACTGCCTGGGCCTCCAGACTCATCCCCACCTGGGGAGAGAGGGGCCACACGTGGGACAGGAAGCGCGGAGGCGCTCGATGAGGGCGCTCACGCCGCATCACTTCTGCAGCCCCGCCGCCCGGGGAGGACTCTGCTGAGTCTTCCGGGGGAAGACCCTCCACAACTTGACAGCTCCAATCTGCCACCTGCGGTCAGGGACCTGTACGAGAGAGCCAAGTACGACATCCTCTCCAACATCCTGAGGAATTTCTAGGGCTGGAGAAGGGAAGGGATGCCCTGCAAGCCCACAGCGACCTGCGATTCCCACCCATTCTCGTCCTCTGCTGCCCTTAGCAGTCCCTGGCCGGTAAATGAGCCCACCCACACTCCTCAGCCTTTGCATACCTGCTTCCCTCTGCCGGGGAATTCCTGCCCATCCTGTGTCTTCGGATGCTCCACATCCTTCCAGGCACAGGTCCAAAGTCACCTCCCCGGGGAAGCCTCTCTGCTCTTCTCTCCTCCGTGGTGCAGTCACGATTCTCAAACCACGCTGGCAAGTACCAGCTGCGTCCCAGGCTACAGAGCACTGTCTCTCCTCCCAGCAGGGCCCTCCTGTGCCAGCTGGAGGGGTCTGGGGAGGGAGTTTCTCTGCCAAGTGCTCCTGAATCCCGGGAGGGCAGTTTTTTCTGGGCAGGACCCTGAGTGCCCCTGTTCCCTGCCCAGTCACTGTGACAATGAAATGTCCCTTCATATATCTAGCACCCCCAAGAGGGCCATCCTCTGCTGAGAGCGCCAGGAGTGAAGCTCAATAAAAAGTTTCTAAGTTAAACGATTATGTGAATAAGTGAATGAATCAAGTGTCAGGGATGAGCCAGCTGGACTTGGGAGGAAGAGAGCAAGGAGGCAGGTCCTGGGGGTGAGATTCCACTGTGCACCTTGGGCACACGGACTCCCTGCGGTCAGGGCACGGACAACGCTGAGAAACGGGATAATGAGGGACGCCGTCTGAGGGCCATCCTGGGAGCTCAAGAAGGCAAAGTAACCTGCCCCCAGGTTACTCTGGAACCACCTTTCCTTCCTTTCGGCTACTTTTATTCTTCCTCCTTTATCATAAAGCTCCAGCCAGAACCTCTTCCGGATCCCCAGACTCGCACGTCAGATGGCCTCATAGACGCCTCCCCATGGACGTCCCAGGGGTGCCACCCACTCAGAATCTTCCCTCCAGACCGCCCTTCTTAGTGACCAGCCCAGCCCAATCCAGCTGGTGGCAGCCTCATCCACCCAAGGACCTGAGCCTTGCTCGGACTCTCTGCTGTCTCTCAGGGAGAGTCTGGTTTTGGAGAGAGCTGGTCTCGGTTCCTGATCCATCCAGCCCTGGGAAGAGGGCCTGGCACATGGCAGTTGCTCAGTAAATACTTGCTGAGTGGATGAGAGCCCTTTTCTTCTCACCAGTTGGCCCCCTTTTTCAGGTCTGTGCTAGAGAAATATCTGTGGGAAACTCTCATTTGAGGGGCCACAGTGTAGAGCCCCTCGGGGGAATGGGTTTTTTCAGCCAGGGCTTCCCTGGTAGCTCACCTGGTAAAGAATCTGCCCTGGTTCACTTCTTGGGTCGGGAAGATCCCCTGAAGAAAGGAGAGGCCACGAACTCCAGTATTCTTGCCTGGAGAATTCCATGGACAGAGGAGCCTGGTGGGCTACAGTCTATGGGGTTGCAAAGAGACGGACATGACTGAGGGACTAAGCACAGCACAGGGAAGCCAAGGACTCCTATTAATGATAATAGCCATGATTTATGATCGCTACTTCCCAGTGAACAGAAACACACTTCTCAGGTCTTAGAACAGTATTGCAAGGTGCATGCATCACCAGCAACTTTAGTGAGAAAACTATGCCTCAAGGAAATTGGCTGACTCGACTGTAGTCCACACTCCAACCCCCTTGTAATCTAAATCGAGGGAGTGACCCTCAGGTGGGAAACGGGCAGGTTTGGGTGGAACAGGATAAACTAGACCTCAGACCCTCTCTCCCTGTGGTGGGTGATGATGTTCACCTGGAGAAGGCCCTTGTAACTCTTGTAGCCCCACAGGAGGTGCCAGCAGCTGAGGCACACCATCTATCACTCCCTTACCTGACCTCCAGCCCGAGAGGGTACTCCCAGGCCTCAGCCAGGTCTTCTGTGGGGCCCTGGACACTAATGGGGCTCAGCAACTTCTCCCCGGAAGTTTAAGACTCATCTGTGGCGGTCAATGCCACATCACACGCGGTCTGGGGAAGCTGGCCCATCATACTGTACCCAGCGAGAAGCAGGCCTATGGGAACAGCCACCAGGCTCTGCTCGGCTGCCCTGCTGCGTTCTCCTAGCCCCAGCACGAGCAGGCCCTGAGACAGCACCAAGGCGCCAAGCACAGCTCAGCATCTTGGCCTTGGCAGCTTCTGAAAGTCTTCAGAGCCATCAGAGCAAGACTGAGAAGGGAGAATTCACCGGGGTTGGGTGTGGGAACACAATGGGTGAACAGACCTCTAGGTTAACATCTAAATGGCGGCAGAAATCAACTTTCACTCTCTGTACGGACACTTGTAGTTCAGCTGGTAAAGAATCTGCCTGCAATGCAGGAGACCCAGGTTCAATTCCTGAGTCGGGGAGATCCCCTGGAGAAGGAAATGGCCACCCACTCCAGTATTCTTGCCTGGAGAATCCCATGGACAGAGGAACCTGGCAGGCTACAGTCCATGGGGTCACAAGAGCTGGACAGGACTTAGCGACTAAACCACCATCACCATAGACAGATATGATGTGAGCTTTATTTTTAAAAGAAAAAATGACCATAGTCATTTTATGTCCCATTTTACAACCAGCTTATTTTCAATTAACCTATCAGCCAGTACACTTCAGTCACTATTGGCTCACATTTTTTCTTTTTTTCTGTCTTATGCTCCATTGGGTCACTAGACCTCCATTTATTTAAGTTACTCCTGCTGTTGAAGTTGTTTCCGGTTTTTTGCTTTGTTTTTAAACAATGTTGAGATAACAATAAGTTCCTAGAGTGTATGAGCATGTTAAGAACTTAATGAATTGCTAAATTACTATCTAGGATTGTAGACAGTAGTTAAGCAATGTTGCTCTTCTGGCAGTTTTATTTATGCTATTTGGAAATAGGGAATGGCCTGAGTGCCCAGCCACTAGAGGAACGGTTAAGTAATTTGTGTTATACTCACTGGATTGCATATTGTACAGCCTTTAAGGTAAATCTGAAGACAATGTTATATCAAGGAAAATGCTTGTGTTAGACTCGAGCAAAGGACCTGCTAAGCTGGGTTTGTCTCCACGTGATGGAGACCACAGAGCCCTTGGAGCCCACAGGTCCCCTCATCATCTCGACCTGAAGTGCACCCCAGGGTCTGGAGCCTCAGAAGAGACAGTGAACCTTGGGGCCTTAGAGGCCACAGTGCCAATCAGTGTCCAACTTTTTTTTTTAAACAGCTTTATTGAGCTGTAATTGACATAGAATAACTTGCACATATTCAAAGTATACATTTGATAAGTCTGACATAATGTACATCTGTGCAACCATCCCCACAAGATAGTGCATATACCCACCATCCCTCCAGAGTCTCCTCACACCCTTTAAAGTCTGAGTCCTCCCCAATGCCCTCCTCATCAACCCTGCTGTCCCCAGGCAGTCCGCGATCTACTTTTTGTTGCTACGTTAGTTTACATTTTCTACTTATTGCTCACCCAGTAGTCTCCGACTCTTTGTGACCCTATGAACTGCAACACGTCAGGCTTCCCTGTCCTTCAACGACCCGGAGCTTGCGCAAACTCATGTCCATCAGGTCGCTGATGCCATCCAACCATCTCGTCCTCTGTCGTCCCCTTCTCCTGCCTTCAATCTTTCCCAGCACCAGGGCCTTTTAAAATGAGTCAGCCCTTCCCAGCAGGTGGCCAAAGGATTGGAGCTTCAGCATTAGTCCTTCCAATGAATATTCAGGACTGATTTCCTGTAGGACTGACTGGTTTGATCTCCTTGCAGTCCAAGGGACTCTCAAGAGTCTTCTCCAGCACCACAGTTTGAAGGCATCAATTCTTCGGCGCTCAGCCTTCTTTATGGTTCAGCTCTCACATCCATACATGACTACTGGAAAACCCATAGCTTTGACTAGACGTCTGGACCTTTGTCAGCAAAGTAATGTCTGCTCTTTAATATGTTGGTCACTGCTTTTCTTCCAAGGAGCAGGTGTCTTTTAATTTCATGGCTGCAGTCATTGTCCACAGTGATTTTGCAGCCCAAGAAAACTAAAGTCTGTCACTGTTTCCATTGTTTCCCCATCTATTTGCCATGAAGTGCTGGGTAGAGTTCTATATAAATGGAAATCTGCTATAAACTGGAGGTTTGCGTTCCCTCAAAATTCGCATGCTGAAATCCTAACCTCTAAAGTAATGGTGCTTGCAGAGTGGGCATTTGGGATCTATTGATATTAGGTCATGAGGGCTCTGGGATAACTGATGTTATAAAAGGGACTGTGGTGAGCTCGCATGCCATCCCCGCCATGTGAAGACACGCAGCAAAAAGGTGGCTGTCTGTGAACCAGGAAGCGGGGCCTCACTAGACACTGAACCTGCCAGCCCCTTCATCTTGAACTCCCCATCCTCCAGAATTGTGAGAAATAAACTTCTGCTGTCTATAAGCCGGTCAGTCTTTGTTAATTTTCACAGCAGCCTGAACAGACCAAGACATAGCACACAGCAATGTCCTCCTTTTTTGACCAGCTTCTTTCACTAAGCATCATTATTTTGAGATTGTTTCATGTTGTATCAAAACATCAATCATTCCAATCTCCTAAGAGAAGTGGGTATCCACCCTCAGGGGACCTGGAGACAAGTGAAAAACCTGAGTTAGAAATTTAGAATCATCCTTCAAATAATAGGCCCAGATGGCTTCACTGGTGAATTCTATCAAATATTAAAAAAAATAATACTAATTCTTCACAAACTCTTACAAAAATAAAGGAGGAGGAAACACTTCACTCGTTCTATGAGGCCAGTACCACCGGCCAAGGACATCACAAGAAAAGAAAACTACAGAATATAGCTCTAGTGAACACAGATGTATTATAAAAAAAACTCCTTTAAAAAAATATCAGCAAGCCATTCAGCAATATATAAAGGATTATACACCATGACTGAGTGGGATTTATTCTAGGAATTCAAGGTTGTATCAGTATCTTGAAAATCAATTAATGTTATATACCGTATTAACAGCTGAAAGGACAGGAAAAGCTGAGAGGTGCAGGAAAAGCATCTGATGAAATCTAGTACCTATTCATGACAAAACCTCAACTAAGTAAAAACAGAATGCAATTTCCTTAACTTGAAAAAGGTCACTGATGAAAACCCCACAGCTTAACATATTCACTGGTGAAGGACGTTTCCTACCTAAGACTGAGAACGAGGCAACCATGTCTATTTGTGCCATTTATATACCACACTGTATGGCAGGCTCTTTTCTATTTTTTTTTTTTTCAGCCAGAGCATGCAGCTTGTGGGATCTATTCCCCACCCAGGATTGAACCCAGGCCATGGCAGTATGGCTCTGAGTCCTAACTACGAGGTTACCAGGGAACTCCCTATACTGGAGGTTCTAGCCAGTGCAACAAAGCAGGAAAAAATTAAAGGCATCTGTATTGGAAAGATAAAACTATCTTTATTCACAGATGGAATATTATATGCATAGAAAATCCTAAGGAATACACGTATGTGAAAAAATTTTTAAAGATAAAGACTTTAAAGGGAATTTCCTGGTAGTGTAGTAGTTAGCAGATCCCCGGTGGTCTAGTGGTTAGGATTTGGGGCTTTCACTGCCACGGCTCAGGTTCAATCCCTGGTTGGGGAACATCCTTCAAGCTGTGCAGCACAGCCAAAAAAGAAAGAAAGAATAACTAACGAATGAGTTCGGCAATGTCACAGGATACAAGATCAATATACAAAATACCAATGGTATTTCTATATACTAGCAAAAAAAACACCCCTCTAAATAAAATTAAGTCAATGTAGTTCCATCCACACAGCATAAAATACAAAAGCGGTTAGGATCAACTTAACAGAAGGAAGTACAACACTTCAAAAATGAGAAAATATTGCTGGGAGAAATCAAGGAAGATCTAAACAAATGACAACTTTGCATTGTCAGGATGCTAATTCTCTCCAAATTGATCTATGCATTCAACACAGCATCTATTAAAAACCCAGGAAGCTTTTTGTAGAAACTGACAAGCTGATCTATAAAAGCTAATCGGAATGCAAAGTACCTAAAATATTCAAAACGATTTTTTAAAATAACAAAGCTAGAGAACTTACATTATCTATTTTTTTTCAAAGTCATTATTTTTATTGTAAAATTCCATTATAACAAAATTACACAGTCACAGTGACTACATTTTTCAAAGTAAACTGGACACATGGTCTGACTGAATATAAACAAACAGATAGAGACAAATGTGGCCTAATATTTAGAATTACTACCATCCCAGGAAATTGTAGAATTTGTTATCATATTATAAATCAGTCCATTGTTCCACAGTTTTATTTTTTAATTAATTAATTTATTTAGCTGTGCCAGGTCTTAGTTGCAGCATGCGGGATCTTTGATCTTTGTGTGGCATGTGGAAGCTTACTTGTAGTGTGTGGGATCTAGTTTCCTGATCAGGGATCAAATCTGGGCCTCCTAAGAACTTACATTATCTATTTTTAAGACTTACTTTAAAGTTGGAAAGCTCAGTACTATACTATTGGCTCATGGACAGGCATATAGATCAGTGGAACAGAATTGAGAGTCTAGAAATAAACCCTCATATTTATCGTTAACTGATTTCAACAAAGGTACCAAAGCAATTCAAAGGAGGAAGAGATAGCCTTTGCAACAAATGTGCTGGGACAAATGGATACACACACACAGAGACACAAAATGAATTTTAAAATTAACTTGAATGGATTCTACGCCTACACTAGAGCTAAAATTATAAAACTTCTAGAAGAATTTCTTCATGACCTTCAGTTCAGTTCAGTTCAGTCGCTCAGTCGTGTCTGACTCTTTGCGACCCCATGAATCGCAGCACGCCAGGCCTCCCTGTCCATCACCATCTCCCGGAGTTCACTCAGACTCACATCCATCGAGTCCGTGATGCCATCCAGCCATCTCATCCTCTGTCGTCCCCTTCTCCTCCTGCCCCCAATCCCTCCCAGCATCAGTCTTTTCCAATGAGTCAACTCTTCGCATGAGGTGGCCAAAGTACTGGAGTTTCAGCTTTAGCATCATTCCTTCCAAAGAAATCCCAGGGTTGATCTCTTTCAGAATGGACTGGTTGGATCTCCTTGCAGACCAAGGGACTCTCAAGAGTCTTCTCCAACACCACAGTTCAAAAGCATCAATTCTTCAGCGCTCAGCCTTCTTCACAGTCCAACTCTCACATCCATACATGACCACAGGAAAAACCATAGCCTTGACTAGACGGACCTTAGTAGAAGACGCTTACTCCTTGGAAGAAAAGTTATAACCAACCTAGATATTCATGACCTTGGGTTAGGCAAAACTCTTAAGATATGACACCAAAAAGTACAATCCATAAAGGAATTTATAAAACTAAACTTAATCAAAATTAAAAACTTCTACAACACTATTAAGATATTATTCTTCAATACTATTAAGAAAATGAAAAGATAGGCCGGGAGAAAATATTTGCAAATCATTTATCGGATAAAGGATTTGTATCTAGGATATGTAAAGAATTCTTTAACTCAGGACGACATATGACCCAACTTACAAAGGGTAAGTCTTCAGTAGATATTTTATTACAGATATACAAATGGCTAACGAGAACATGAAAAGGTGCTCAAAAACCATTAGCCATTAGAGAAGTACAAATTGTCAGTTTCTTAAAAGGTTAAACATAAGCTTACCGTATGTATGATCCAGCAATTCTGCTCCTAACAATCTACCTGAGGAATGAAAATGTATGAGAACAAAAACTTGTACATCATAGCAGTACTGTTCATAAAAGCCCCACACTGGAAACAAATTAAACATTCATCAATTGGTGAAAAAAAGTGGATAAACAAAATGTGGTATATGCATACAGTGGAATACTATTCACAGGAACAATAAAATAAAAACAACTACCAATACCTTCATGCCATCAATGAATCTCAAAAACAGTATTCCAAGGAAAGAAGCCAGACACAAAAGACCACATATTGTCTGATCCCATTTATATGAAACATCTAGAACAAGGAAATCCATAGAAACAGAAAGCTAAATAGTGGTTGCCCGAGGATGGGGTGAGAATGGGGACTAACTGCATATGGGCACGAGGAAACTTTATGGAGTGATGAAAATATCGCAACATGGGGCGGCGGCAATGGTGGCACAACACTGCACATTTACTACAAACTATTGAACTGCACACTTAGAATGAGTGAATAAATTATACCTCAATAAAATTATTTAAAAAAACCCAGTGATGCAAAACAGAGGGAAACTAGGAAGCATGATTAGGTGAACTTTGGATCTGCATATACCTGACTGCCTTAAAGTTCTTCAAGAAAATAATGGTTGTGTCTCTTCTATGTGTCTGGCGCTGGCACACAACAGGGGTGACTCAGGAGCTCACCATCTCGTGGGTGAGACAAGCACACAGGCCACTGCCCAGCTGGGGTTCCGTTAGAAACAAGCGTGGAGGAGACGTGCCAGGCCGACCAGAGAGGCCAGACCACAGCAGCCTTCTCTGCCCCGCTAGGCGGTTTGCATTTTTACCCTGAACGGCAAACCTAGAAAAAGAGAGTTAAACAGGGAACCGAACTCCACTAGAGAAAAACATTTTGTGTCATCACTTGAGATGAAATAGGGAACAGTAAGCCTGGGAGATAATTGGTGAGAACCGTGAGATTCCCCTGCCATTTTTCGGTTGGGTAAAACTATGTTATTGTGAGCAGCAGTAAAAACCAGTGCCACTGGTCTTTGGGGTGAAGAGGAGTGGGCTCTGTTGCTAGCTGTGAAGGCAGAGGAGTTCAGTGAACAGAGAAACGGAAAGTCAAGCAGATGAGCCGAGCTAGAGCTCCCCGGGCTACCCTGTGCTCCGAGGTTCTTTGGTTCTGAGCAAAGCGGTGTAGGTTACACGGAAAGGGCTGTTAGCACATCACAGGCATTTGGCCTTTCTCCCACAGCTAATCTGGTTTCCTGTTTCAACACAAAGGTACCTGTTTCCATAATCCAAACATGGTTTCTTCTCTCTCCCTTGCTGCCCAGCCTGCTTCTCGAAGGCCCGTCACGGTGCTGGGCAGCAGACCTCCATGCTGCAAGCTCGCAGGATCAGCTGCTCCAGAGGACGAAGACACTGCTCCCCTCAGCTGGACTGGACAGTGAGCGTGGAGATCTGGCCTCGGTTCTTGACAATACTATCGGTTAGTTGATGAAATCGGGTCAGTTGCTCAGACCTTTTGAGATCGTTTTTTTACGCTAAAATGAGCCACATTACCTGGTAGTAACAGGCACAAGGGCCTGAGCATGGTGGCTTCTCCCTGAGATGACCAAGCGAGAATCAATGTGGGTGTATGTGGGGTGGGGTGTATGTGGGAGTGACATACCCTTCCAAACACTTGTCATCTGAGAGTGTAACCATTACCCACTGGATGAGACTGGCCAACGGCTGACTTTAGGAAGAGTGTGAATGCAGTTTCCTAAGGTCCACCACCACAGTAACTAGCGTGCAGTCTCAGGAAGACAGATGTGGAACGTGGCTCCATCCGGGGAAGTGGAAACTACACACAGGGGCCCAGTTCTCACACGGGGATGAGCCTATGAACCACGGTGGAGACTTGCCTGCATAAGGACCTGAGCTGTACTCCAGTCCAAGGGAACCGGGCTCTGGGGAGGGGGTCAATCTGTGGTTTGAAAACTTTCCAGTGACTTCTACATGCACCAAAGCTAAGTACCTCTGGCTTGGAGTATAAAAAAAAAAAGAGCTGGGGGTTTTGGTTCCAGGCAGTCACAGGCCAGTCACGTTCTGCTGAGGAACTCTTGTGGAGTTTTACAGTAGGGAATAAAGAAAAGGGATGAGATCCAAGAAAGGGGTGATCTGGACAGGAGCAAGCATGCAACACGTTCATTAAGTTTTTTGCGTATTTTTTCATCGGAACCCATTCTTATAAAATACACACGTCTCTTTGAAAACTACATCTGCCATCCAGTTAGGCTTTTTTCTTATTTTCACTTTGTTCAATATTTTTTCACTGAATTACAAGAAAAATATGATTTACCTCTAATTAAAAGAAACAAATAAATCAGGGAAGGGCAAGAAGGTATTAGGAGTGTACTCTTTATTTCTTTGGTTTCTTAACACAAAAGACATGCGTTCTATAAATAAAAGGAATGAAGATTTTCTGGGAAACAATAAATTGGGGGGAGGGAGAATCAGAATTCCTACCTACTCACATCTCTGTGGCCAAGTCAAAAGGCTGGTCTTCAGCTCCCATCCTGGCTTTGCTCTCAGATGAAACCCAGAAGAGAAGGTTCCTTGTGTTATTACCTAAGGGGAAATACCCAAGGACGGCTGATGCCACGGCCCTCTGCTCAGAGCTGGGCTGGACCCCAAGGCTCACTGTTCAGTGTCTGTCCCACATCCTTTCCACAGTATCTCTGGGTGACGTCATTTTGTGGTTTTCCTGGAAAGGCTCCAACACCAAAGGGTCAGCCCAGCCACCTGTGAAAAGCTATGGCCATCAGGCTGAGGAACCTACTGTGGAGAGCGCGAAATGTGGGTGTCGGCTCGCTTGTGCTCAGAGCCCAAGTCAAGGCACCACCTTACTCGGAAACACTGAGCCCAGGTGTGGCAGCGTACCTTCCGCGCCAGGAGGTGGGAGTGGGCATAGGAAGGCCACCCCAAGAGTGGCAGGTCGTGGGAAACTGAGTTCTCAACCCTGATGGCAAAATCTGGGTCAGCATCCTAAGGACCTAGCAAGATCCACTTGCTGATTCTTAACACATTCACATCTCAGGCTTGTCAGTGCTGTTGCAAATTCACAAAAGGAAGGGGCTTATAAGAAGAAGATGTGCATTGGAAACTCCTCTCTTAACAGGAAACACGGACCCCACCCTCCTTGCAAGTCTACCTTGAGAGGCAGACAGACAGGGAGTGAGAAATGCTGGAGGTCTGCTGTGAGCCTGGGCTTAAGCTGGATCAGACTGTTAAGTCTTTTAAAATAAAAACATCATTTTCGGGCGCTTTTAGCAGAGGCCCAGCTCTACCTAAGTGGCAGGTGTCAAAGGTACTTCCTCTGGAAATATGGCGATTGCACACACTGGTAAGCCTCCTGGTCCCAGGGTAGGAGAGATGTCTCAGAATGCCACTTCCTGCCTTTCTGAAGGGCTTCCAGGACACCCGGGCAGAGGCGGCGATGGGCAGGAGACCAACCAAGAAGAGACTGGGACCCTGAGACCCAAACTCGCGTTGGAAACGTATCCCCTCTTAAGTCTCTACTGGAAGAATTTTAGGAAAACCTAATTTTGGCAGCAGCAGTTGAGGAACAGCTCCCCTGCCCAGCGCACTGCTCATAGAAGTGTCCTCCCGTCGGTTTCTCACTGTGCAACGTCTAAGGTCCTATCCAGGGAGGGTGAAGGAGGAGCATGGAGTCTCTTCAAGAAGTCGTTTGCTAAGATCATAGGAAGAAATATAAAATCTGTTCTTTGCAGCAGCAAGAGATTCTTTCGGCTTTTACTTCTTTGGGTCGTAAAGCCGGCTTTGAGAGAGTGTAAAGGTCCACCTTGCTGGTCGGTCTGCCAAGGGCTGGAGGGGAGGCCAGACCCCTGGAGTTGGCGAGTGGATGGGGGAGCAGCGGACTGGCGGGGGAGAGGAGGCGGCTGGACCAAGCCAGCCCCGGGGCTGGTGGAAGGACCAAGTCCCTGGTTAGGTTCTTGAGGTACAAATGGTCGATGTGCCTCAGAAGCGTCATGATGAGGAAAACTATCCGAGAAGGACGGGTGGGCAAATAAGCATCTGGTCAAGGAAGGGAGGAACGCGAGTGGCAGCAGGAGGGGACCACCGGGGCACGCGGAGCCGCCGGCGACGAGCTGGGAGCTCCCACCTAGAAGGGCGGCGGTAACTGAGCCAACTCGCTAAGCCTACGATTAAAAAAGTCCTCTGACAGTGGGTGTGGAGACAAACCCCGTGAGCACCGTGCTACAGGACTGGGTGAGAGTGCACTGGTTCCAGACACGCGGGGGGCTCAGAGGGAACCCCGCGCGCCCTGCGAGGCCTCGGGACCCTGGGATCCGAAGAATGTGGGAGCGGATACCACCCTTTTCAAGGCGGGTGGCGGTTTTCCATTTAAACACGTAACTGCCTTTAGTGTCTTTTATGTTTTCTTCTTGCAAAAAAAAAAAAAAAAAACTCACTTGAAAACAGTGTTTTTCCTCCAGTTTCTTTCAAGTGTTGCTTTATCTTTCCTTCAGTTTCCTTCAAGTATCTTTTTTTTTCTTCTCCCTCGGTTTCTCTCGAATAAGATGAAAAAGACCTCATGGCAATCCCAAAATTAGACACAGGAAAAGCTTCTGTTCTCCCTGCTTGCTCAGCAGCGTAGACAAGAATCCTCGGGGCCCTTGGATGGAAGGAGGCGCAGGAGCCCGTGTGCAGCTGGCCCTGCCATGCTGCAGGCTCGAAGTGAGGACCTCTGGCCTGTGTCCCCTCTCCCCCGGCCACATCCGGCAGTTTCCAGCGGCCTCGGCCACGGCAGCCGCCCCGTTGCAAACTGGCCACGATACGGCTGGTGCGTGGTGGGCGAGGACTGTCAAGATGGAAAGCCCTCTGCAGAGGGGCGGCCCACGGAGCTGCGGCGGCTGGGAGATGGGCTTGGATGGAGCCCGTGGATGTGTGGACCAGCCGAGCCGCCCTGTCACCGGCGGCGGGACCCACAGGGGCTCTGTCCCCCGCTGTGTATCTTGGTCACCCAGGCCTGAAGATCACAAGGGCTGCACAGCCAGGGATCTTAAGCACCTGAAACCCTGGACCTCCGGCGAGCTCACGTTTCACCCTGTCGTCTGGTCCAGCACCTCTCCCCAGGGGGACAGTCCCCGGGAGGGAGTGCTGCCCGTGTTTGTACCAGATCCCTGCCCCACCACGGCCCACCCCTGCGCCTTAGATGGTGAGCAGAGGGATGCAGCCCACACCGACCCCGCCCTCGTGGCAGGCCATGGGGGCCATGAACGTCCAGCGGTCCGTGTCCGGGTCGTACATCTCCACCGAGCTCAGGTTGGACTGTCCGTCGTAGCCCCCCACGGCGTAGAGCCGCCCGCAGCTGGCCAGCAGCGAGACCCGGCTGCGGCGCGTGAGCATGGGCACGACCAGGCACCACTGGCCCGCCACCGAGCTGTACACCTCGGCGGCGCTGAGGAAGCCCGAGCCGTCGTAGCCCCCGCACACGAACATCTTGCTTCCCAGGGAGGCGGCCCCGTGGCGGCAGCGCTTGTTGAGCATGCTGGCCGCCGGGTGCCACGTGCCCGTGTGGTGGTTGTAGTGCTCCACCTGCAGCGGGGAGAGGGGCGGTCAGGCCCAGGCTCGGCCGTCGGCGGCCCGGCTGCCCTCAGTGCCCAGGGAGAGGCTGGGGGGCGAGGAGCTCGGCCAGGCTGGGCCCTGGCCCCGAGGCCCACGTTCCTCAGCTGCACACCAGCTCGTGAGATGACAGGGACAGGCGACAGGGAGACGGCCTGGCCTCACCAGCTCTGTCTACACCCATGGGAAGAAATCGAGGAGCTCCCGCGACGCGCTCGCTCTGCGCGGTGACAGAGCAGCGGGAGTGCGGGGTCTCCCGAGATCCCCACCGTGTGCTCCCCCCGCAGCCCTGACGGACGGTGGAGTGACCACTCAATGGCTCTGGAGCTCTTTTTAAAATAAATGCAATTTCAAGTCAAGTGGCCAGAACGCAACTATCTGCAAGTTCCCACTCTGTCTACGACTGCACTTCCTCTGGGCGGGAATTTCAGCAAGGCTCATGCGCTGCTTGCTGAGAAGATGACCAGGGTGGGGTGAGAGTGCTAAGCCCACACTCTAACCCTCTCTGTGCACACGGGTTCCCACGCTCAGAGGCGGCATTTCAGAGCACGTGGCAGATGGCCTGAGGCCCCAAGGTGACACTTTCCCTAGCAGTGGCCAGGCTGAGCCTTTTTTCAAAGAACGTCCTTTCAAAATAACTCTCGCAGGTAAAGGGAGTGTAGGCGCCCTTAGCCCAGGAGGAGCCCAGACTCACGCTGCTGAAGATCTGCAGACCGTCGTGGCCGCCCGACACGTAGATCCTGCCCTCAAAGACTGTAACCCCCGCGGCACTGCGGTTCGAGCTCATCGGGGTCACCACTGTCCACCTTCAGGAAAGAGGCAAAGGAGAAAAGGAGGCATGAGATCTGGGGGTCCTGCCCTCCCAAGACGGCGGAGGAGGATCTGGAGGAGCTGTGCTGTGTTCTGTCCCACCCTGGACAATCCCCCCAGTTCTTATGGCCTCCTCCACCACCTCTGCTCAGGTCACCCTGGCTGCCGCCTTTCACTTAAGCTTCTGGCCCACACACTCAAAGTCAGGACGCCCAAGCAAGGCCTCTCTGACAGATCTGCTTCTCCCTAATACCTCTGGTCTAGTGAATGGGACCACCAGCCATCTAGCTGCTAGATTTATAGTTTTGGAATTTTTTAAGACCACTTCTCCATCATCAACATTCTGCGGTCACCATATCTCCGCTGGTTTGCCTCCTGGTCATTGCTTGTCCCCATTTCACTACCATTGCGCTGGCTGTGGCCTCTTGTGGGACCACTGGAACTGCCTGCTTTGGGGGGCCTGGCTTTCAGATCATTCCCATCCCACCTGGGCAGAGAATGTCCTCTGACGACTCCTATTTCCTCTACGGCGGGCTCCAAGTTCCTTAACGTGCTTCTTTGCCACTGGGTCCTCATCTCCTTTCCAGCTGTACCTTCTGCCACGTGCCACCCACACCTGCTCCTCAACCTCACACAGCAGCTCTTATCTGCAAGCCTCTCTCCCTGCTGTCTCTTCTCCTGGGATGCGCGTTTCCCCTCAGAAGGTATCTGTGCAACCTGACTCTGCCCCCTCAGCCGTGGGAAGATGGAAACCCTCCCCACTCCGTACCCAAGAGCTCCAGACACAGGCCCCCAGAGGAGGGCCATCGCTGCGTGCAGTGGCCCCAGCAGACGAGGTGCTGCTTAAGCATCTTAGGCATCCTGCTCGCTGCCTGACACTTAACAGGTTGGTTAAGTGAGTGGAATAAAGGCTTAAATGCTCTGTGATGGATCCAATGTGTTTATACTGTAGGATTCAAATACTGAATACAAGCAGATTAAAATACTGAAATGAAAACCTTGGGCTAACCTTGCTGGTGTTTTTCAAAGAGTGTTCCACAAAATGAGACCACAGGATGGTGACAGATACAGTGAAATTAAAGAGGTTTCTCTACTGCAGAATTTTTCAGTCTTTTAAAACGTTAATATATGTTATGGGAAGATGAGGCCTCTGGTGGTACAGACATCAATGTTTCCCAAGCTTCTTTAACCATTTAATGTGTAACTCTTTTTCCCCCAAAATCATATATCATCCATTTTGGAAAGTGCCAGTCATCTATTTCCATGCCCTTTCACCTGCATTTCCACTACAATGAGTTGACTTATTTAAGTGGTACAGAGCAGTAACAAATGTTTCCAAGTACCTAGGCAGACTATTTGTTTTTAAAATTTATTTAATCATTCATTCATTTAATCAAAGGTTATTAAATACCTATTACATGCAAGGAAGTACAGGTGCTAGACTTCCCTCGTGGCTCAGACAGTAAGAATCTGCCTGGCTTCTTTACTGAATGCAGGAGACCAGGGTTTGATCCCTGGGTTGGGAAGACAGCCTGGAGAAGGGAGCAATCCACTCCAGTACTCTTGCCTGGAGAATTTCATGGACAGAGGAGCCTGGAGGGCTATAGTCTATGGGCTTGCGAAGTCAGACACAACTGAGCAACTAACATACACCACAGGGGCTAAACAGGAGAAATTGTCCTTCCTCGGGAAGCGTGAGTAAAGCACCTCTGATCTTCACTCTGTCTAGCGAGCTCCAGCGCCCCGGGGAGCTGGACTCCTTACTTGTCTGTCTCAGGCGAGTAGGTCTCCACAGAGCTGAGAGAAGAGTTGCCGTCGTAGCCACCACAGACGTAGATCTGTCCGTCCAGCACGACCGTCCCCATGGCGCTGAAACAGACACAGCGGTCACCCCGAGGGCTCCAGACTTCCCGAGGCAACTGCTCACGCACAGAGAAGCAAGCCGAGCCCCCGCTACCTCCTCCTGGAACAGCCCTAAACCCCGGGTATGTGCCTAAACACTGTCTCTTATACACATCTTTAAAATTTATTTAATAACCTTTGATTAAATGAATGAATGATTAAATAAATTTTAAAAACAAATAGTCTGCCTAGGTACTTGGAAACATTTGTTACTGCTCTGTACCACTTAAATAAGTCAACTCATTGTAGTGGAAATGCAGGTGAAAGGGCATGGAAATAGATGACTGGCACTTTCCAAAATGGATGATATATGATTTTGGGGGAAAAAGAGTTACACATTAAATGGTTAAAGAAGCTTGGGAAACATTGATGTCTGTACCACCAGAGGCCTCATCTTCCCATAACATATATTAACGTTTTAAAAGACTGAAAAATTCTGCAGTAGAGAAACCTCTTTAATTTCACTGTATCTGTCACCATCCTGTGGTCTCATTTTGTGGAACACTCTTTGAAAAACACCAGCAAGGTTAGCCCAAGGTTTTCATTTCAGTATTTTAATCTGCTTGTATTCAGTATTTGAATCCTACAGTATAAACACATTGGATCCATCACAGAGCATTTAAGCCTTTATTCCACTCACTTAACCAACCTGTTAAGTGTCAGGCAGCGAGCAGGATGCCTAAGATGCTTAAGCAGCACCTCGTCTGCTGGGGCCACTGCACGCAGCGATGGCCCTCCTCTGGGGGCCTGTGTCTGGAGCTCTTGGGTACGGAGTGGGGAGGGTTTCCATCTTCCCACGGCTGAGGGGGCAGAGTCAGGTTGCACAGATACCTTCTGAGGGGAAACGCGCATCCCAGGAGAAGAGACAGCAGGGAGAGAGGCTTGCAGATAAGAGCTGCTGTGTGAGGTTGAGGAGCAGGTGTGGGTGGCACGTGGCAGAAGGTACAGCTGGAAAGGAGATGAGGACCCAGTGGCAAAGAAGCACGTTAAGGAACTTGGAGCCCGCCGTAGAGGAAATAGGAGTCGTCAGAGGACATTCTCTGCCCAGGTGGGATGGGAATGATCTGAAAGCCAGGCCCCCCAAAGCAGGCAGTTCCAGTGGTCCCACAAGAGGCCACAGCCAGCGCAATGGTAGTGAAATGGGGACAAGCAATGACCAGGAGGCAAACCAGCGGAGATATGGTGACCGCAGAATGTTGATGATGGAGAAGTGGTCTTAAAAAATTCCAAAACTATAAATCTAGCAGCTAGATGGCTGGTGGTCCCATTCACTAGACCAGAGGTATTAGGGAGAAGCAGATCTGTCAGAGAGGCCTTGCTTGGGCGTCCTGACTTTGAGTGTGTGGGCCAGAAGCTTAAGTGAAAGGCGGCAGCCAGGGTGACCTGAGCAGAGGTGGTGGAGGAGGCCATAAGAACTGGGGGGATTGTCCAGGGTGGGACAGAACACAGCACAGCTCCTCCAGATCCTCCTCCGCCGTCTTGGGAGGGCAGGACCCCCAGATCTCATGCCTCCTTTTCTCCTTTGCCTCTTTCCTGAAGGTGGACAGTGGTGACCCCGATGAGCTCGAACCGCAGTGCCGCGGGGGTTACAGTCTTTGAGGGCAGGATCTACGTGTCGGGCGGCCACGACGGTCTGCAGATCTTCAGCAGCGTGAGTCTGGGCTCCTCCTGGGCTAAGGGCGCCTACACTCCCTTTACCTGCGAGAGTTATTTTGAAAGGACGTTCTTTGAAAAAAGGCTCAGCCTGGCCACTGCTAGGGAAAGTGTCACCTTGGGGCCTCAGGCCATCTGCCACATGCTCTGAAATGCCGCCTCTGAGCGTGGGAACCCGTGTGCACAGAGAGGGTTAGAGTGTGGGCTTAGCACTCTCACCCCACCCTGGTCATCTTCTCAGCAAGCAGCGCATGAGCCTTGCTGAAATTCCCGCCCAGAGGAAGTGCAGTCGTAGACAGAGTGGGAACTTGCAGATAGTTGCGTTCTGGCCACTTGACTTGAAATTGCATTTATTTTAAAAAGAGCTCCAGAGCCATTGAGTGGTCACTCCACCGTCCGTCAGGGCTGCGGGGGGAGCACACGGTGGGGATCTCGGGAGACCCCGCACTCCCGCTGCTCTGTCACCGCGCAGAGCGAGCGCGTCGCGGGAGCTCCTCGATTTCTTCCCATGGGTGTAGACAGAGCTGGTGAGGCCAGGCCGTCTCCCTGTCGCCTGTCCCTGTCATCTCACGAGCTGGTGTGCAGCTGAGGAACGTGGGCCTCGGGGCCAGGGCCCAGCCTGGCCGAGCTCCTCGCCCCCCAGCCTCTCCCTGGGCACTGAGGGCAGCCGGGCCGCCGACGGCCGAGCCTGGGCCTGACCGCCCCTCTCCCCGCTGCAGGTGGAGCACTACAACCACCACACGGGCACGTGGCACCCGGCGGCCAGCATGCTCAACAAGCGCTGCCGCCACGGGGCCGCCTCCCTCGGAAGCAAGATGTTCGTGTGCGGGGGCTACGACGGCTCGGGCTTCCTCAGCGCCGCCGAGAGTCCCTCCCGACCCGCCCTCCCAGCGCAGCTCCTTTCTCACAGCTGTCAGCCACCCATTCGTCCAGCACACCAGGCCCTCATCAGGCACACTGTCCGGGGCACCGGGTCTAGAGAGCCGAGCGAGCCAAAGGCCCTGCCCAGAGGGCTACCAGACATCGACCAGCCACTTCTTAAGTGGGGACCTCCTGGAAGACGGGGGTCCTCATAGTGAGACCCTGACACTGCTGAGTGTGGTGCTTTGTAAGGAACAAGCCCTCAACATATGGGTGACTGTGATTTCCCCACACAATTCACTCTAAGGTATGGCAGACATCTTTTTGTTACATACATGGCCCTGCATGTCCCCTAACTTGTCTGAGGGGTCAGGCAATAGCTCCTGTTTATTTCACACCCACTGTACACAGCAGGTGCTCTCTACTTGCTATTTCACATGCTCAGCACATCCCACGGGAGGCATCATCATCAGCCCTGCAGAGATGGGCAGCTGTGGCTTGAGGAGGCCAGGCGATCTTCTCAGGGCTGCCCAGAGGGCCTACCTCGGATTTCAATGCCACAAGCCTGTCTCCCACACTGTTCATCGTGCCAGGCTCTCCTAATACCAAAGAACTAGGGATCTGGTGTAATCATACAGTCTTCTGGTTTACACAAAGCCTCATGGAAAATGAAACATGAGTGCCAAGCTGCCCGACTCACTGTGTTCAGACCTGATGCTGAAGAAGATTAAAAGCGAATCTTGGTGTCTAACAAACAGTAAAATGAAGGATGCCAGGCTTTACAGCCCCCTTTCTAATGTACACAGCAAGTCACAGTGGTCCACGCGACATCCCTGAGTCAGCCTGCAAGAGGACGAGGACTTGCCTGAGGAGGGGGCTGTGGGAAGGCCACAAACTCACTAGACATGTTACTGTCCTTCTAGAAGTAGACAAAAGTAACAACTGTGGAATTCAACAAAAATGTGAGAAGGATTGAGAGGTGCCACAAAACCATGTGAGATTACCTTTCAATGAAACGGTAAAGACAGTGTGAAGAGAGAAGGGGAACTACTGCACAACTGCACTCATCTCACACGCTAGCAAAGCAATGCTCAAAATTCTCCAAGCCAGGCTTCAACAGTACGTGAACTGTGAACTTCCAGGTGTTCAAGGTGGATTTAGAGAAGACAGAGGAACCATAGATCAAATTGCCAACATCTGTTGGATCATAGAAAAAGCAAGAAAATTCCAGAAAAACATCTACTTCTGCTTTATTGATTATGTCAAAGCTTTGGACTGTGTAGATCACAACAAACTGGAAAATTCTTCAAGACATGGGAATACCAGACCACTTGACCTGCCTCCTGAGAAATCTGAATGTGGGTCAAGAAGCAACAGTTACAACTGGACATGGAACAACAGACTGGTGCCAAATTGGGAAAGGAGTATGTCAAGGCTGTATATTGTCACCCTTATTTAACTTATATGCAGAGTACATCATGTGAAATGCTGGGCTGGATGATGCACAAGCTGGAATCAAGACTGCCGGGAGAAATATGAATAACCTCAGTTACGCAGATGGTACCACCCTTAAGGCAAAAAGCAAAGAAGAACTGAAGAGCCTCTTGATAAAAGTGAAAGAGAAGAGTGAAAAAGCTTTCTTAAAACTCAACATTCAAAAAGTGAGATCATGGCATCTGGTCCCATCACTTCTTGGACAATAGATGGGGAAACAATGGAAACAGTGACAGACTTTATTTTTCTGGGCTCCTAAATCACTGCAGATGGTGACTGCAGCCATGAAATTAAAAGATGCTTGCTCCTTGGAAGAAAAGGTATGATCAACCTCAGTTCAGTTGCTCAATCATGTCCAACTCTTTGCGACCCCATGAGCTGCAGCACACCAGGCCCCCCTGTCCATCACCAACTCCAGGAGCCTACCCAAACTCATGTCCATTGAGTCAGTGACGCCATCCAACCATCTCATCCTCTGTCGTCCCCTTCTCCTCCTGCCCTCAATCTTTCCCAGCATCAGGGTCTTTTCAAATGAATCAGCTCTTCACATCAGGTGGCCAAAGTATGGAGTTTCAGCTTCAACATCAGTCCTTCCAATGAACTCCCAGGAATGATCTCTTTTAGGATGGACTGGTTGGATCTCCTTGCAGTCCAAGGGACTCTCAAGAGTCTTCTCCAACACCACAGTTCAAAGACATCAATTCTTCGACACTCAGCTTTCTTTATAGTCCAACTCTCACATCCATACATGACCACTGGAAAAACCATAGCCTTGACTAAACAGACCTTTCTTTGTTGGCAAAGTAATGTCTCTGCTTTTTAATATGCTGTCTAGGTTGGTCATAACTTTCCTTCCAAGGAGCAAGCATCTTTTAATTTCATGGCTGCAATCACCATCTGCAGTGATTTTGGAGCCCCCCAAAATAAAGTCTCCCACTGTTTCCCCATCTATTTACCATAAAGTGATGGGACCAGATGCCATGATCTTAGTTTTCTGAAAGTTGAGCTTTAAGCCAACTTTTTCACTCTTCTCTTTCACTTTCATCAAGAGGCTCTTTAGTTCTTCTTCACTTTCTGCCATAAGGGTGGTGTCATCTGCATATCTGAGGTTGTTAATATGACCAACCTAGACAGCATATTAAAAGCAGAAACATTACTTTGCTGAGAAAGGTCCATTTAGTCAGAGCTATGGTTTTTCCAGTAGTCATGTATGGATGTGAGACTTGGACTATAAAGAGAGTTGAGTGCCGAAGAATTGATGATTTTGAACTGTGGTGTTAGAGAAGACTCTTGAGAGTCCCTTGGACTGCAAGGAGACCCAACCAGTCCATCCTAAAGGAGATCAGTCCTGGGTGTTCGCTGGAAGGACTGATGCTGAAGCCAAAACTCCAATACTTTGGCCACCTGATGTGAAGAACTGACTCATCTGAAAAGACCCTGATGCTGAGAAAGATTGAAGGTGGGAGGAGAAGGGGGAGACAGGTTGAGATGGTTGGATGGCATCAGTGACTTGATGGACATGAGTTTGAGCAAGCTCCGGGAGCTGGTGATGGACAGGGAGGCCTGGCGTGCTGCAGTCCATGGGGTCGCAAAGAGTTGGACACGACTGAGCGACTGAACTGAACTGACCGTTGTGGACTGGAACAGTCATGGGAGAGGGCTCTGGGCAAGCAGCCTGCAGGACTAGAGGAGAGCAGGGAACGACGGTAGAAAGGAGGCTGTCACCAGCCAGCAGGAGAGAAGGCATGTGGTTCGTCAGGGGAAAAGTGACCGTGCACATTTTAAGGCAGTCTGTCACTAAGGGGGATGCAGTGGAGCTGGGCCTGTGCGCCTAAGAACCACCGTGAGGGCAGGTGCCGCCCGGCGGGCCCTCCCAGACAGCACTCCAGACCTCGTGACGGCGCAGCCAGCAAGCAGCCCAGAGCAGATACGCAACGAGGAGCAACTCCTGGCCGTTAAAGCGGAAGAGGCCCTCCTGACGGCGGATATCGAGCAGTGAGCCACTTGAGGTCACAGAAAGCTGCCAAGGACGGAAGGAGCAGAGGGGGAAGCCCCGAGGCAGAGGCAGGAGGACAAGGAACCACGAGAGGGGAGAGCTTTTCTACATATGTTTTCTTCCAAAAAGAAGCTCTTTGGCCTTTCATGAATCTCACTGATGCAAAGGCAGGTTCCTCCCTGCTCGAGGTCACACACAAACACGACTGAACGCAGACCACGTGTATCACAGCTGTGACACTTCCATGTGGCAAAGGACTTCCACGCTGAAACATGACTCCTCTTCCTCACACACACAGTGACTGGCATCTCTTTTTTTCACATGAGCTTACGAGGACAAAACCCAAATCACGGCCAGACAGAGAGAATTACAAAAGTAGACAAGGCCCTTAAAGGGCAGCTGGTCTAGAGGTTTTCAAAAATAATATCATTTTAACTTTTTCCTCCCAAAGTCGGGCATATGTCCAGGAGGTGCAATACATAAAAGGAATCAATGCAGAACTGTTCTGATTAAACAAACAGGGCGCCTTGGACGGCTGACTGCTCTGCTGTTAGTCTCGGAAGAGAAACAGCAGCGTGTCCCGTGACACCTCTGATCTGTGCCGCCACCCCGAGGGCAGGAGAACAGACGAGTCTGTCCAGGTACACCCTCGCGCTCCAAAGCTCCCGCCGTCCAACTAGGACAGTCCACACATGACTGATGTAAGGAAGGACGTCGCCAGTCACTGTAGCACGAAGAAGGATAACCGGAGGCGCCGTGTGGATGTCCTCTCATCCCCCGTCTTACTCAGGAAATGTGGGCAGGAGGAGACAAGTGGCTGGAAGGCGTTAGGAGACGCAAGCTTGGTCCACCTCACAGCCAGCTGTGTGCTCAGGCCTGGGGACCATGTGGAGCCCCCAGGTAAAGACCACTGCTGTGCTCCACAAAGCCCCTGCCAGTGAAAGCAAGTGGGGCGGGGATCCTAGGGGGAAAGAGAGCATAGAGAGGAATTCCCTCCAACTCCCTTGTGTGACTGATGAAGTTAAATCCACCTTACTCTTCAGCTTTCAAACTGTGGTCCTGGCACCTCTTCGCCGAAACCTTCCTGACATTCCAGCCCAGCTTTTCTCCCTCCTCACGTCTTCCATAATAAAAACTTTCAGTCCTTATCTGGCACTTAAGTTACACTACAACGTCCACACGCCCCTGTGTCACCTCCCCAGGTTCCTCCAAGGACAAGGCAGGGGTTTTACTACAAGCAGACGGGGGTGCTGGCTCCCAGGAGGTACGGGCAGCGGCTGCAGGGATCCCCAGGCCGAAGCTCGCATTTGTTTTACTTCGTGTCCTGCTGATCTAGGATGGTGCCCCCATCCTAGACCACAGGGTCCCAAAGAGTGACCCAGAACATGCAGCCCGCTCCTGGAATACCTTCTCTTGCTGTTCATGCTCCTCACTCGCGTCCACGTGTCCGTCTCTGGGTTGTAGACCTCCACGGTGCTCAGCCGCAGCTGGCCATCGTACCCACCGATGGCATAGAGGAGCCCGTTCACCACGGCCACGCCGACGCGGCTGCGGGCTGTGCTCATGGGATGGCACTTCTCCCAGCGGTTGGCGACGGGGTCGAACACTTCCACCACATTCAGGGAGTCACCTGCATAAAAATTTGCTACTCAAATTAAAACAAATGAGACCGCTCGTTTAGATCACGGCTGCTGGGCAACGATTACATGGCATGTTCGACTCGATCTTATCAGCTCTTCCCACACAATCACTCAAGGCTGGAGGGACCCCTGAGGAACTGGAGCCGGGGATAACCTCAAACCCAATTCTTTAAGGGAAATCAGAAGCAGACTGGAGGCACTTGTTTCCTTTCTAGACAGGGCGCTTTTAAGTGGCAAGGCGGTTCTTCACCTGCTGAAAGGCAAAGGTGAAGGCAAATGGGGTCTGCTATTTCCCTGACCCCAGCGGCATGCCCACAGAGCAGGGCATGGCTCCAGTGCGACTGTCGCTTCCTAGCGGGGGGCCCTGGGCAAGCTGCTTGGCATCCCCATCTTCTGTTCTCACACGTGAGATCATTTCCAGGCAGAGTTCCCACGAGGATTAAAGGACAGAAGAACACCTAGCAGAGTTCTAGACTATACCACAGGCTCAACAAATAGTAACCACAGCAGCAGGAGTAACTCCAACCCCGCCATTTCCACTGTTTTTCTTTTTTTTTAAAAAAAGGTCAAATAAAGTAACCCCCTCCCTGCTTTATTCTGCTTTGGGACACTCAGCACCTGCCACGCTCTACGTTCACTAGTTGAGGACTTACCTTTTCCAGGTCATACGGTTAACAAGCCGCAGAGGCCAGGACCCACCTCCCCATGAAGTTTCAATCAAAAGCAAAACTGCCCAGGACTGCCCACCAGCTCCCCACCTCCCATCAGCCTGGCTGACTCTGAAGAGGCCAGGCCTTCACATCCTCGATGACAACTCCCTGTGCCTCCGCACTGCAAGGACTCAGCGGTCTCCACTGCCCTCTCCTAGAGTACTCCCGCCCGACAGTGACGCCTGGGGTGGGCAGGAGGGGCACGGGCTCCAGGGAGCGTTCCTGAGAGCCTGGCTGTATGACACAAGAGCTGCCAAGAACACGAGGACTATAAGGCAGGTGTGTTTCCCTAGAGGTTAAGAGTTGAAGAGTGAGAAGGACTGACAGTGCGGGCCCTGCGCACGTGGAGAGCCTTCCTTCGTACGGTGGCATGCTCAGAGTCTAAGCCAGAGGGCCACATGACCCGACGCGATCAGCCTGGTAACCCAATTGGGTCTCTGATTATATCCCATCCAGAGCCCAGTAAATCCCGTAGCTGATGGGATAGTAGAGAATGAGTGTGGGCCCAGGAGCCAGGCCCTTGCTCAGCCCAAAGAACTTGTGTGAACACAGAGATCAAGTTCTCTGAGCCTCAATTTCCTCACTGCGAAAGCAGGGGCCAGGCCTGCAGGACTTCTAAAGACCTTTTGTGCTCTGATATTCTGTTTTGAGAGTATTAATATCTGACATGCCCTAACAGCAGAGCGATGATATAAAATCAAGAGGCACCAGGGGGAGGAAGCAAGGGAGCCAGGCTAGCTTGTTGGGTGCTTCTTCAACCACGGCAGCCAAGACGGGGCTCTATGAAGGGGAGCTGCAAGATACCTGCTGAGTTGAGGCCCCCCACAGCATAGATGAGCCCGGCGATGGATGTGCAGCAGCGAGGCCGAGTTCTGAAAGCTGGCAGGTGGGGCCGGCGCTCCGGCATGAGGTGATAGTCCTTTGCTTCATCTACCAGGTCCCTGGAATAAAGTGCAAGAATCCAGGACAAGAAGGACTCTCTCCTCTTGGCCCACATTTTCAGGTCCCACCCACAACTGCAGGGGAAGCCTAGGAGGAAGGTTTGGTCTCAAAAAACGCAGGTGAGTCCAGGGCAAACTACACACAGCCACTGAGATCTGCTCGACACCGGAGGAGCAGGACGAGTGGAGCAGCAAGATACCTGCTGAGTTGAGGCCCCCCACAGCATAGATGAGCCCGGCGATGGATGTGCAGCAGCGAGGCCGAGTTCTGAAAGCTGGCAGGTGGGGCCGGCGCTCCGGCATGAGGTGATAGTCCTTTGCTTCATCTACCAGGTCCCTGGAATAAAGTGCAAGAATCCAGGACAAGAAGGACTCTCTCCTCTTGGCCCACATTTTCAGGTCCCACCCACAACTGCAGGGGAAGCCTAGGAGGAAGGTTTGGTCTCAAAAAACGCAGGTGAGTCCAGGGCAAACTACACACAGCCACTGAGATCTGCTCGACACCGGAGGAGCAGGACGAGTGGAGCTCACCTCCGCTAGCTAAATAGAAGAAAAGCAGTCTTCTGTAAACGAGCTGGCCTTGGGGAGGCTCAACAAGCTGCCTGCATCCTGTTGCCACTCAGACCCAGCTCTTCCTTTTCGTTCCTGTAGCTCACACCCTGCGACGAACCATCTTACCTGGACTGAGGCGGCAGAAGCCAACCGCTCCTGAGAGACCCCTCGCCTCCAGGCCGGCCTCCACCCTGCCGTCCAGGTTGGTTTTCTAATTAAGACCCTTCCGTAGCTACCCACTGCCTACAGAACCAAGCTCAAACTCCCCAACAGCACTCTTGAGACTGCTCATCCCAGGGGCTCAGCTGCCTCCAGCCACACTTCCAGCCCGACCTGACACACACCTTCACACTGCTTGCCCCCCACCGCTGACTTCTCCTGAGCCAGCTGTGACTGTGACGAGCAAGCGGAAGGAAGACGCAGACGCTCATGCAGATGCTCCTCCGCTGCTCTACTTTATGACCTCCTCCCCCGCGGCTGGCGTCTCCTGAGCTGTTTTGGTGGCTCTGCCGCATCAGTCTCTTTGGTTTACTCTGGGTACCATTTCTGCCTGCTCCTAAATGTGCCCCCCCAACCCCGCCCAGCACTGCAGCTGGACAAAGCCACCCGAGGCCAGCACACTGACGAATGTTTACAGAGGACGAGGAGCCCCAGGAAGTCACCACTAAGTCAGCTGCTGGTGAGAAGAGGGTCAGGGCACGCAGTATAGACGTCTGTAGGCTCACAAACAGCTCGATGGATGGAAGTGCTAGAAAATCCTCAGATAACTTAGGGGAGGAAGACTCTTCTGCTTTGATGCTTCCAAGGGGCACATTTCTCTGCTCAACATGACAGACTTGGACCCTTCTAGGTTCTAGGCAGAAGGCAGATCAACCTGTGTGCCACACACTCAGAATGACCACTCCAAATGCTTCTTCCCCTGAACGAAGCGGCCAGGTTCTCTTTCCCGCCAGACCCTGGGCAGCATCCATGTGCAGGCCCACCTCCGCTCACCTGCACTTGTGGCAGCAACGCACCAGGTCATCCTGCTGCACGCGGTCCGACAGGAACTGGGGCCGGCAGAGGGGCAGGCGGATATTGGAGAGCAGCTCGGGCAGGCAGGGCCCCCTCTGATCCCGGTCGTACCTGACCCAGGCCAGGATGGCCTCGAAGACCTGCCACGACAGAGAGGGGAGCGCTGGTGGCAACCCATCCATCCAGAGCCTGCACCCCGGTACCCCTAATCTCACACCCTCCGCTCCTTGGGCCCACCCATCTTTCCTCCGACTTGTCTCCTGAATCCACCACTTTCTCTCCACGTGCCCAGCTACCCAATCCGGTCCAGTCTCTTGAGGGGCAAGCCGAGGCTACTGGAACACCATCCTCGCTTTCATTATGACTTCCTAATGAAAACCTGCCCGAGGTTCCTTCTTCCTCTCTCCTGCAACAAAGTGCTGTCGACCTTAATTCCCGCAGCTCCTGCATCCTCTTCTCTAGGCAGGCCAGCTGTCCCCTTCACCTAGAATGCCTGCATCTCTTCCTTTCCATCTAAACTCATTCCCATTTCTTTAAGGCCTGGATTCAAAACCGGGTTCTCCAAGGAGCCTTCCCCAGGATCTCCAGTCACAAGGATCTCTCCCTCTGAATCCCAAAGGCCCTTGAAGAATGTATCACAGTAGATGCGAGCTGCCCTGGGCCATATTAACTAGCGGATGAACCAAGGACAGGGCCCCTTGCTCCTGGGATGGGGCGTGTTCCTCTAAATCTCAGGGTCCATGTTGCTGAGCTCAGGCTTTGCTTCTCTAATGGTCACTAACATGCAGGGGAGAGGACTCTTTGGACTTTAAGGAGCTGAGCTGGGACTAACATCTCTGCCGAGTGTCTGATGGAGCCTGGGGCTCCTGTGGCCAAGGTACACTTCATGATACCCCAGGACCTGTGACCAGCTGAGCAGGGGCCTTGCTGCCATGGTGCTCCGGGTGTCTGTAGTGCCGGGTCCAAATACACCTCCCCTCCACCCTGCGGCTGATGCCCTTCACTGCCCAGCCCTCAGCGCCCTCCGACTCACTGTCCTCTTAAGACAACCTGCACCACACTTTTGTTCAACAGAAAGGATGACCTTCACTCCTCTCTGGCTACTAAAACTGTACGCTTTCATTTAAGCTTTTCTTTTTTCATTAATTAGGCTGCGTGGGATCTTAGCTGCAGCGTGCAAACTCTCAGTTGCGGCCTGTGGTACCGGTTCCCTGGGGTGCCGGCTCAGGGATCAAACCTGGGCCGTCTGCACTGAGGGTGTGAAGCCTTAGCCACTGATCCACGAGGGAAGCCCCTCATTTAAGCTTTTCCTGACCACTCTAAGATGTTGTCTTTATCCTGAGAGGACCCTATAATCACCCACACCTCGCTTGGCCAGTACCTTCCATGATTTTCCGTGTACTAGCACCTGACCTGGAGAAAGCGATGGCACCCCACTCCAGTACTCTTGCCCGGAAAATCCCATGGACGGAAGAGCCTGGTGGGCTGTAGTCCATGGGGTCACGAAGAGTCGGACACGGCTGAGCGACTTCCCTTTCACTTTTCACTTTCATGCATTGGAGAAGGAAATGGCAACCCACTCCAGTGTTCTTGCCTGGAGAATCCCAGGGATGGGGAGCCTGGTGGGCTGCCGTCTATGGGGTCGCACAGAGTCCGACACGACTGAAGCGACTTAGCGGCAGCTGTCTCTTATACACATCTCCCTCTCCTAGAGTACTCCCGCCCGACAGTGACGCCTGGGGTGGGCAGGAGGGGCACGGGCTCCAGGGAGCGTTCCTGAGAGCCTGACTGTATGACACAAGAGCTGCCAAGAACACGAGGACTATAAGGCACGTGTATTTCCCTAGAGGTTAAAAGTTGAAGAGTGAGAAGGACTGACAGTGCAGGCCCTGCGCACGTGGAGAACCTTCCTTCTTACGGTGACATGCTCAGAGTCTAAGCCCAGAGGGCCACATGACCCGACGTGATTAGCCTGGTAACAGAATTGGGTCTCTGATTATATCCCATCCAGAGCCCAGTAAATCCCGTAGCTGATGGGATAGTAGAGAATGAGTGTGGGCCCAGGAGCCAGGCCCTTGCTCAGCCCAAAGAACTTGTGTGAACACAGAGATCAAGTTCTCTGAGCCTCAATTTCCTCACTGCGAAAGCAGGGGCCAGGCCTGCAGGACTTCTAAAGACCTTTTGTGCTCTGATATTCTGTTTTGAGAGTATTAATATCTGACATGCCCTAACAGCAGAGCGATGATATAAAATCAAGAGGCACCAGGGGGAGGAAGCAAGGGAGCCAGGCTAGCTTGTTGGGTGCTTCTTCAACCACGGCAGCCAAGACGGGGCTCTATGAAGGGGAGCTGCAAGATACCTGCTGAGTTGAGGCCCCCCACAGCATAGATGAGCCCGGCGATGGATGTGCAGCAGCGAGGCCGAGTTCTGAAAGCTGGCAGGTGGGGCCGGCGCTCCGGCATGAGGTGATAGTCCTTTGCTTCATCTACCAGGTCCCTGGAATAAAGTGCAAGAATCCAGGACAAGAAGGACTCTCTCCTCTTGGCCCACATTTTCAGGTCCCACCCACAACTGCAGGGGAAGCCTAGGAGGAAGGTTTGGTCTCAAAAAACGCAGGTGAGTCCAGGGCAAACTACACACAGCCACTGAGATCTGCTCGACACCGGAGGAGCAGGACGAGTGGAGCTCACCTCCGCTAGCTAAATAGAAGAAAAGCAGTCTTCTGTAAACGAGCTGGCCTTGGGGAGGCTCAACAAGCTACGACACGACTGAAGCGACTTAGCGGCAGCAGCAGCACCTGACCACTGCCTCCAATCCTTCTAACTCAGCAACCAGCTCTACCTTACCTTGCGCATGGCTCTCCCTCACCCACACCTCCCTCTCAGGTCCCCCTCCAGCCATTTCCTCAGCTCTCTCACCTACACGGGTTCCATGGGTTATCATTCCCATGTTAGTCTCCTATTTCTCTTAGTCACACTTACCTGAAAAAAACATGAGTACCCTGATGAAGCCCAGCTCTTTAAATGCAACCCACTCTCTACCCTGCACCAGTACATACAGCTGCCAGACAACACACAACAGGGCTGACCAGCTTATGTTACCTTTGCGACTGCAGATCTCACCTGGCCCTGCCTCCTATCCAGCCCTCTCCAAGCCCCGAGCTGCGTCCATTTACTCTCCCCTCTCTCCTCGATGCCTAGCTCATACCTTTTCATCTCTCCTCAGACGTCTAACATTCTTCCCTCACCCTCGCTCTCAGTTGAGAACACAGGAACAAACCAGAAGACAATGTGAGCAAACTCTCTCAGCACCGCCCTTCCTGCCATGCTGGGCGCGGGCTCTCCTTTCCGCTGTGGACATGAGGGGCCCGAGCTCCTCTCAAGACACTCTCCCTGTACCCTACACTCTGTCTGTTCTCATTTACCCCAAAAAAACAATCTCCCCTTTCTCCTATATTTCCAATTCTTCCCTCTTCTGGAAAATTCCCATCAACAGTCCAATTGTACTGTAATTTCTCTCATCTTAATCAAGACCTTCTTGACTTCATATCCCCCTAGCCACTGCCCCTATCTCTACTCACCTTCAGGGTAAGACTCTTTCAAGAAGTTATCTGTGCTCATTTCCAGTTCATGGAAACATTACTTCTAACAGTAGATTTTGGAAAATAACCAAAACATCGAAGAATGAGGACCACACAGTTGATAAAATCAGCTGAGTATTATTTAGACGCTAAAATGCGTGGCAAATAAGTTCTCATGAAACGTGCACATGGTACGATAAAGCGAACCCATAAGCAGCAACGGGGCACCCACACCACGGTATGCACTGTGTTCTGGTTTACTTTTTCCAAAGATGAGAAAGAACAGCAGCCCCCGTGTCACGTGCAGACTGCTCTACAGACCTGCTCCTCCGATTTCACGTTCAGCTCATCCCGAGACACCAGCTCGAGCACGTCTTCCAGGGGCAGGGCCAGGAACTCCTCTGACATGGACACCTCCACAAAGTGCTGGTGGATGAAGCTGTTGGCCGCGTCGTACAGCAGGGCGCACATCATGGTCTCGGCAAACTGGCGCACGCCCAGGCAGTTTTTGGGGTGAAGCCTTTTGGCATAAGAGAAGGTGAGAAGAAGAAAGTTAAGAGGAGGAATGTGATCTTGCATCATTCTTGAGTTGGTTCTGGGCGGAGCTACAGAATGGGGAAAAAGACACAAGCTTGGCCCTCAGCTTTGTTGGAAACTCCCTGGGTGACATCGGTGGAGCCTCTCTGGGACTCCACTTGTTAAAGGTATAAAACTAAGGCAGATTCTCCTCAAAGACGACTGCCTCTCGGGCCTCAGGTGTCGCCAGGGTGGAGGGAGCTCTATGGGAACCCCTGAGAAGCAGCTTTCAGGAGAGAACGGAGCACATTCTGGGAAACTGTGCTTTCCTTCGGGCGTTGACAATCTCGGTTGAAGGTCCACCTCTGGGCACCGGGAAGGCCCTGAAGTTGTAGAATGCAAGTTTAAACCACATGGAGAGATGACTTCTCTTACATCAGGACCCTTCCATGTTTTTTTTCTTTTTCTTAAAAAATTTTTTTTATAAACAGAAAGAGGCTCTCTGGGCCTGACTGCTCAAACAACAGTGACACACATTACTTATGTGGCGCCAGGCCTTCCATATATATTCTTTAGGATCTCTTTTTTTAAAAAAACAGTTATTTGGCTGGGCCAGGTCTTAGTTGCAGCATGAGGTTCTTTTCCAGTTGCAGCATGTGGAATCTAGTTCCCCAACCAGGGATCGAACCTGGGCTCCCTGCACTGGGAGCACAGTCTTAGCCACTGGACCATTAGGGAAGTCCCTCTCTAGGATCTTTTAAACAACACCCCAAAATAACAGTAACTGCACTCATTTTTAGGTGGAAAACTGAGGCTCAAAGAAACAAAAAAATGTGCTCACAGTCTCTCTACAAGCAAGTGGGGATGCTGAGACTGAATGTTCCTAAAGCCCTAAGGCAGACATGTGCTCATCAGAGCCAGGGAAACCCTGGGGTCAATTCTGGCCCTGCCATCCTGGGCGACTTGGGGGGATTCCTTAGGCTCAAGTGTCAGTAGTAACCTCACCTACAAAAAGGTGATGACAACAGCTACCCACCTCCTGGGGCTGTGGCCATGATTAGGCAGGAACATAGGAAATGCACTCAGCATGGCGTCTGGTATGAAGTCAGCTGCGGGTTTAGTTTCTAGTACTTTCTAGCATGCTTGTTTTTCTTACTATTATGGTCTCTGAGAAAATTCCCAGTGAGCTCAATGTGGTTCCGAAATCTTGATGGTACCAGTAGACCCTGAGGGACAAGGCTTTTCTTATTTTGGTTTTGTGACTGATAGTCTTGTGGTGGGAGATGGTAAATATTACATTAAAACTGCCCAGGTTGACCTTTCCTTGTGAGAATGCCTTCTCTCCTCTCCCACCTCTATTGATTTAAGGGTTACAGTAAGCTATATTTACCAACCAATATTCAACACAGCCCCCCAGCAGCAGACCTGTCAGGGACGGAGAAGGCAGAGCATCTCGGGTTTATGACTAGACTAAATTCTACATAGTTGTTTTTTGTTCCAGCCTGAGATGGCTCTGTCCATTGCTTTGCAAAGCTAAGTGTAGCTTCAAAGGCCAAGGAAACATGAGCATGGAGCACCCTTGGGCAAACAGTATGGCCAGGGGGGAACAAAGGGCTCAGGGTCAGAGTGTCAGCTCAGTCATCTGTCAGATATCATTAGCCTTTCTCAGGATGAGACCTGCTCAAAGCACCTCATACCATTTGGCAGATGAGATAGGAGGAGAGACCCCCTACCCAACTCCAGCCTCTGTAAGCACATGCTCACTCAACTCCACTTCTCTGACATCAAGAAGAGAGTTCAAATGCCATGGACGGGGAGCTGGTAGAGTCCACAGACGTGGGAAAGGATGATCACACTGCTGCCTGGGACACATGTCCAGCCCCTCCCTCTGGTCAGGATTCTTGGATCTCACCTTTGACTGTCTTTGACTGGTGTGCCGTGATACTGAGTGCAAAACACTCCTTCCACTGAAGTGGGTTTTCACATCTAAGAGGACGGGATGTGGGGAGCCTGCCTGAAAGCCAACTGGTGGGGAAGGAGGAGGGAGAGCTGTGCAGGACAGGGGGCCACTCAGGAGAAAGAGGGAGACAAGAGGGACAGTAACCCACAGGGCCGACAGAGGCCCACACCTGTCAAGAGCCGCTTCCCAGCCTCCTTCCGGGCTGACACTGCTTGACCAGGATAAGATGTAATGCTTTATCGGAGGCAGGAAGCGGTGACTTGAATTGAGTAAGTTACTGGTTTGGTTCATGGGTGCATCTGATGTTCCGATCCACTTCTGAGAGGAGATTTTGGAAAATACCCACTTCTAATATCCACCTAAAAACAAGGAGGTCCATTCATCTGAAGGCTGGGAAAGGGGCCAAGAGAAAAAAATCAACCCCAATCTCATGGGGAAAAAAATATCAGCAGACTGCAGACCTCACAGGCAGAGCAGCCCCAGGAGCTACTGCTCAAGAACTCTGATGGCTTCAGACCTTCTCTGTGCACTGCCAAGCCCTGGCCTTTCCACTACCACTCAGGATGGCTTCCCTCAAGTCTCTAGTAATCAGACCTTGAAAGTGAAGGGCCCACATACTTGTCATCAAGGGGGCAGCTGGGAGACCCCATCACACTCTGCAGTCAGCCTCAGGGAGAATCACCTCCCAGAAACTCGGGCAGTGATGGCAGCCATTGAAAAGAAAACGGAAAGGAGGCCAAGCCTCTGGGGCCTGTGGCAAGGAATAAAAACAGGAATAAGGTGTGAGCTTAGGCTTCAGAAGGGGGCTCCCAGTGCTGAACAGAAAAATGTCAAGGATGGACTCAAAACATCAGGCTTTGTGTTTAAGCACCTTTTCCTGAGATGTCATTATTGGTGCATGTAAAAAGTGCACTGGTCTGAAAGTCTTTTCAGTGACACTGTAATAGAGCCTGGATCCACTGTTGACAGCGAGGATCTCAAAGGCCACTAGGTGGCGCGCTTGTCCCCTCGTGAGAATGGCCAACTTTCCTCCCTTCCAGAGGGCCTGAGTCAGTCTCCAAGTTCTGTGGGAATACAGGGATGAATCAGGTCCAGTCTGTGTCCTTAAGCTCACACGTGAGTAGGACAGACAGTGAGTGCCCCACGGCCTGCCACACGCAGCCTGACCCAGAAGGCATCTTAGGGCAGGTCAAGTCAGGCTTTGGGGCTGCACTCACGACGTGGTCTCCAGCTGCAAAACCCAAACAGGACCACCTACCTCCCAGCAAAACCAGCAAAGGGTGCCCCTGCATGTTAGCATCGTTGCCACGGTTGCTGAGACCAGCTGCACACAGCAGTGCTCACTGATGACCCGGAGCACCGCGTGGCAGGACGTGGATAGCAGCGGGGGTCCACAGAGCTGTTAAGTGATTTGGGCTGAGGAGCAGAAATGGGAGAGGGAGAGGGGCTCTCAGAGGGGATGAGGTTCAGGAGGGTGGGTGTGAGGCGAGAGGAATGCTGGTCTTGAGACCAGGGGCCCTGTGATCAGGGTGGCTCAGCTGGAGCCAGGCCCTGGAGAGACCACAGGCAGCGGAGCGCTGTGGGTGCTGCTCTGGTTTGTCTCTGCCTGTGTGTGGCCCAGCACTAACCCTCAGCCCTGAGTCTCCAGTGTTCAGAGTCAGCTTTTACTTTGTGACTAAGATCTCTGCCTCTTGAGGGGGAGGAAGAGCCTTTTTATCTGCTCAAGTCCTCAAAAGGTCAAGGCCAAGCGCTGGACATAGGTAGGGGCATAATGCATGGCCCTTACCCTAAAAGCATACGATGATTGTTCCCAGAGGATTAAAGGTTAAAGGGGACAGAGAATTCTAGGACGTGAAGTTTGGGAGGGGTCTTTCAGAGCAAAAGGAAAAAGGAAGGCTAAGAAATTCAAGCAGGGAAAGGATCCACACAAAGACGGAGACAGCTGTGGAACAGTCAGGCAATGCTGACCAAATCTGGAGGTGGCTGGTCAGACTGGAGAGAGAGGATCAGGAGAGGATGTACACGTCAGGCCAAGGAGAGTGCAGGCAGGGCTCCATAAATCCTGCTCCTCAAAGGTGCATCCCAAAGAACTGGGTACTGCTTCAGACTGATTTCAAGAAAGGTCATTTCTGCAGAGTTATCTTCCCAGCTCCTCACTCCCTTCATAAGACTTTCCACACCCTCAAGACTCAGCAAACTGGCAGAGGATTCCAGGAGTGAGATGGTCTGCTCGCCACCATGGGCCACGCCCATCACATCACCTCACCGTTCTCGGAGGAACGTGCAGCAGGCGTCTTTGATGCTCTGCAGCTGCAGGAAACTCGCCCCCATCAGCAACGACTGCACATTCTGCTGGTCAATGGCGAGGTGGCCGTTGTAGGCAAAGTTGATCAGAGCTTCCAGGGCACTAGCGCAAAGAGGAGAGATGCTCTTCAGAGACGGGGCTTGGCTTACAGGGGCCTCGGGCCCTCAGTGAGCTGACACTGTTACCTGAGAATGGATGGCCCCCTCATTCGCAGATACATTAGCCTGTGTCCTCTGACAATCTACCTGAAAAGAATAATCATTTCACCATAGCTATAATTCTACTTCTTAGGGTGTCTTTACTGCTCAAGTATTTTTATTACAGAAAGTTCTACAAAGAGAAAGCAACAACCCAGAATCTCGCTACTGAATGAGTCGACTGTAGTCATTTCTAGGTTCACTTTCATTGCCTACTTGCCTGCATGCTTAAGCTGTATGGATATAATCATTTTGAAGCCCTTTCCGATGTTTCTGCACTGTAGTCATGGTTTTTTGGCTGCACTGTGAGGCTTGCAGGGTCTCGGTTATGAATCAGGGACTGAACGCAGGCCACGTCAGTGGGAGCACCAAGTCCTAACCGCTGGATCACCAGCAAACTCCCCATGTTTAACATTTTTAACGGGTGCTAAATAGTAGTCCAAAACATACATATGCTATAATTTATTTCTTCATTGGTAAGCATAATAGCTATTACAAATAATGTATTCCAATTATTTCTTTGGGATAAACTTTCAGAATAAGGCTTTTTCTGCCTTCCAGTTCACACCAAGAATGCAATCCAAGTTCTGTCTGTAGGCTATCTGTGGTCTGGCCCCTCTCCACCTGCCACTCTTCCCCTTACTCTGTTCCAACATGCTGAACACACTCTGACCTCAGGGCCTTTGCACTGGCGGCTCCCTCTGTTTGGAGGGCTCTTCCCCCGGATGGCTTACTCCCTCACTTCACCTCAAATGTCACCTCAATACAGAGGGCTTCCCTGATCACCCTGAGATAGCATGGACCCCCACCATCAGTCACTAGCCTTTGTTCTGCTTTACCTCATTTTCTCTTCGCTTCCCAGCTGTATCATGCATTTGTCTACTGCCAGATCGCTGCTACTAGAAAGCTGGCGGAATAAGAGGTGCTGTTTCCTCAACGCTGTGTCTCAGTGCCTACAGCAGCACAGCTCACAGGTGCTCCATCTACCTGTTACATGAGGCACTTGGATGGCGCGTGGTGATTAGCACGGCTCCATCAGACGCAGACCTCAGAGAAGAGTGTGTTCAACTGCCCGTGGAGACAGACACGTTGCTGTGCCTCTCCTTACAGGTAGCTGGCCTGGGATTGCACCCCTGCAGTGGGTATATAAACCGTCGCCCTGTGCTGGGGCAGGTCACCTTCAGTTATCCACCGGACACTGCACAGTCTCCTAGCTGCTCCCTCGAGTTTTCACCGCTGGGAGATTAGGAAGTTGGGTGACAAAGGACAGGTTACTGGCTAATATTTTAGAGTCACTGGTTTGTTTCCCGTCTCTCCCCCAACAAGAGTCATCCTGTGTGTCCTCTGTGCTGCTGTGTGCCCAGATCCCAGCACAACGCCAGGCAGAGTAGGTGCAATGGACCTCTGAATGTGGCCGGGGTTATAAACAAACAGCCCCGATTCACAGATTTGCAGTCAACTGTTCTATTTCATATAAATACGCCTTTTTCCTCTCAAGGTCCAAAAAAGGCGTAAGAAAATGAAAGTTGCTCAGTCGTGTCTGACTCTTTGCAATCCCATGGATTGTAGTCCATGGAGTTCTCCAGGCCAGAATACTGGAGTGGGTAGCCTTTCCCTTCTCCAGGGAGAAAAATAAAAAGGCATAGTATCAGATATGTCCCATCTAAATGTCTTCCAGTGTCCCAGAAAGCCCTCCATAACAAAGAACCATTGTCCCCAGATGTCAGGAGCGCTGAGGCTGAGAAATTCTGCCCTAGATGAATTTTAGGGTCAGGAGTTTCAGGAATTTCAGGAAACCCTGAAAGTGCATCATTTATGCACTTATTTAAAGTTGTCCTTACATCTAGATTCGCTTCATGGGAAAACTCTCCTAATCAGGAGAGTATTTAAATCACACGTGGCTATTTAAAACTAAATTTATTATTATGTACTTTATTTTTTTGGTTATGCTATGTGGCTTGCAGGATCTTAGTTCCCCAACCAGGGACTGAACCTGAGCTCCTGTCAGTGAAAGCGTGGAGTGCTAACCACTGGACAACTAGGGGATTCCCCTAAAATTAAATTTAAATTACTTAAAATTAAATAATATTTAAAATTCAGTCTCTTGGTCCTACCAGCCACATTTCAAGTGCTCAACAGCTGCATGTGCTAAGGGCTACCATTTTGGAGACAACAAACAGAACACCTCCATCAATACAGGAAGCTCTAATGAATAATGCTGTTCCTGACTGAGGAAAAGGGTAATGAATGAAGACACTTATTAGAAAGACTACTCTGTCAGCTTAAAAGGCTGGGAGAAAAGTAAAGAGAATAATACACCACCAACTCTGTACTGAACCCTAGTTCTTATGAGACATGTTACTCTAATAAAGGAAAAACACATCAAAACTCCTTATTTTAACCCCGTCTCAGGCCAGTGGCTGAGGTTCTAGATCGTTTACTGGGCACCTACTATGTGTGTGGAGCTGTGCTAGATACTGGGTCCCACTGGAAGGCCCTCAAAGGGCACCAAACACAAGGCTGAAAGCAGGCTGTGGAACCTGAAGGACAAATTTCGTACCTTGGGTCCATTCCTTGCATTACAATCTCATCCTGCTTGCACTCCATCATGTCATTTGTAAACATAGCATGGAAATACGGGATAGAGGCTGCTAAGACGATCCGGTGAGCACTGAATTTGTGGTCCCCGATCTGTGGGCAAAGTAAAATACAAAGACAGACATTGAGCAACGCAAATGTGAAAACCCACCCTATTCCTTCCACAGGTCAACTGTCTGCCCAATGGAGAGGTACTGAGGCATCCCAGTACGTGATGGCTGAGGCATCCCACAAAGACCCTGAAGTATTTTAAACTCAGCATACTCAGTTATAGTAGGAGAATGCAAATAGCTCATTTTAAAGAGGTATTAAAGTAGTCCGAAGTTTTTATTTACACAGCAGTCTTCACTGCACCCCTCCAAACATCTCCTAGCAACTCAAAGACCTGACTTCCTGAACCCTTTTTCCTGATCCCAATTTTCATACGGAAGAGACAAACTAGCCAAGAGCCCTGAAGCACTTAACAGGAGGCTCCTCAAGAGGACTAAACACACGAGAGTAAGACCAGGCTTGCAAAGTGCTGGGGGCCGGGGGGCACATGTGGGGATCAAGGACAGAGCGCGTATCATGGGCACAGATGTTATGGGGTCCCAGGGTGCCAAGCAGGCTGTGGTAGACCACAAGGAGCCCAGAGTTCTCTTAGGAACGTGACCCTGGCAGCGGCTGGCAGGACTCGGGCTGTGGACTGGCTGGCGCTCTGCACAGCTCACAGGGCTCACAGGGACAGAGGCAGACTCTTTCCAATCTGTACCAAACCCTCACGGACACATCCTTAATCCTGGGGAGTTCTCCAAAGTGCTTTCCCACTGTCTGCCAAAAGGATATTCCTTTTAACAAGCTTTGCCATTTATAGCTCCAAGACACATAAACATTTCCACTTAAGAACTTTCTACTCATCAGAAAGAGCAAAACAGTCTGGTTTTTTTCTTCCTTTTTCATCCAAGTCCCACATTAGTGAAATGCCAAAGCCATTTCACTGCCTCATACTCATCTCTTTGGGTCACATTTATTCAAGGATTCTAGCTTAGGCTGTGTCACCGTGTTCTCTTTTTCACTGAACTTTAGGGTTATTATCTGTTAACTGCTTCAAGAACAGGCACACCACCTTCTAAATACCAAAGGATCCTTAACCAGATTCAGATTCTACATGCTCCTCATATAATCCACGTGTTATTCTACTACCAGTGTTGGTGATATTATATGGCTGCATGCTGAGGGTTTTTCATAATTAAAAACAAAAAAATCACACCAATACACACAATATTTCTTAAAATTGTTCCACAAGGCTTGTAATGAAAACCAGAAGTTTCTGGTCCCCCGATTCCTGCTCCTAGGGGCAGCCTCTTTCTTGTGTATTTCTCTCACCTTTCTAAGTAATATGCCTATAATATTATTTCTTGAGGCCTCTTGGGTGACTCGGTGGTAAAGAATCGCCTGACAATGCAGGAGACGCAGGTTCCATCCCTGGATGGGGACGATACCCTGCAAGGGGAAATGGCAACTCACTCCAGTATTCTTGCCTGCGAAATCCCATGGACAGAGGAGCCTGGCAGGCTACAGTCCATGGGGTCCCAAAAGAGGTGGATACGACTTAGCAAATAAACAACAACAATTATTTCTTGAATTTTCACTGCTAGTTATTACTTGTGGTAGTCAGCCTCCAAACAGCTCCTAACTGACCCCTGTCTCCTGGCATCCATGTCCCTGTGCAGGCCCCTCCCACAATGTCTCAGGGTCGGTCTGCATGACTGATGGAACGTAGCAGAAGTGATGACGGTAGGTCACATTCAAGGCTGGATCACAAAACACACTGGAAATTCTTCTGGTTGTGTCTCCTGGATCACGGACTCTCAGGGAAGCCAGATAACAACATATCTGAAGGAGAGGTCCAGGCTTCCCTGGTGGCTCAGATGGTAAACAATCCGCCTGCAATGCAGGAGACCTGGGTTCAATCCATGGGTTGGAAAGATCTCCTGGAGAAGGGAACGGCTACCCACTCCAGTATTCTGGCCTGGAGCGTTCCATGGACTGTGTAGTCTATGGGGTCGCAAAGAGCTGGACACGACTGAGTGACTTACTAAGGAGAGGTCCACAGGACTACAGCCCAAGGTGACACGTGGACTGCAACCCATGAGGGCTTGTCAACTCATGACCCACAGAAACTGTGAGGTAATAAATATCTGATATTTTAAGTCACTAAGTTTTAGGGTAATTTGTTATGCAGCAAAATATAACTATGATGTTATGTATTTAATTCTTATGATGGAAGATTAGGATTTTGTTCTAATGCTTTCGTCACATACTACTCCGCTTACTCTCAATTTTTCTATAGAATTATGACAAATTTTGGTTAAATTAGCATTAAGAGTTGTATTACTAGGTCTATGTGAATACTATTTGTAGCCAAGCCAAGATGTATACCATGATTGCATTTCTTTGTTGGTATAAAGCCTATTTTCCCTGAAGATAATAAAGTATTGAACTCCCTTTAATGTGTTCCATCAACTACTTGTTTGTTCCTGTGGTATATCTATACTAGAACTCTTTCTGGGAATTCCTTTCCCCTAACCTGTATTGGAATCCCGGTTTCTTGGATCCCATTTAATTCTCTTTTAACTTAATTGCCTTTTTCTGGTGAAAAGTGTCTTCTAGCAGAGTGTCTTTAAAAAGGGCGTACTATGAACTGTTTTTAACTCACAGCATATCTGACACCAAATGTGTTGGCTCTGTTCTCACACCAACCAATTCTCCAACTTTCCAGACACCAATTGGTACCCTACAGTTCAGTTCAGTCAGTCACTTCTGACTCTACAACCCCATGGACTACAGTACGCCAGCTTCTCTGTCAATCACCAATTCTTGGAGTTTGCTCAAACTCATGTCCATCGAGTCAGTGATGCCTCCAACCATCCCATCCTCTGTCACCCTGCTCTCCTCCTGCCTTCAATCTTTCCCAGCATCAGGGTCTTTTCCTTTGAGTCAGTTCTTCGCATCAGGAGGCCAAAGTATCCTACAATTGAATTCAAGTCTGCCACTACTAGAGTTAGCGTGGACCCCTAACAGTTCCACCAGACTGCTCCTGCTTCAGATGCCAACTGCAAGTCTGGGCCACTCGCACTTCTGACCCATCACTTATAAGGTCAGAAGAGTGGTGGGGTTCCCCACAATCCCCCTCTTCAGGTTTGAGAATTTGCTAGAATGGTATTTTTAAGTAAGCATGAGTGATTCACTCATTGCTCACTGGTGATTAACACCATCTCCAGTCCCTCTCCCCTCTCTAGAGGCAGCAAGGTGGTGTTGAAAGTGCCAAACCTCTATCATACGGTTGGTTCTTCTGGCAACCAGTTCTCATTCTGAAGCTATGGAGGGGCCCACAGAGTTACCTCATTAATATAAACAGGTATGGCTGACTTCTCCTCTTACCCCTATTACTTAGAAAATTCCAAGGGTTTTAGAAGCTCTTGGGTTGGGAACTGGGAACAAAAGGCAAGTATTACAACAGAAGATGCTCTTATCAGCCCTACAACTCAGAAAGTTACAAGGCTTTTTGGAGCTCTGTGCCAGGAATCAGGGACAAAGACCAAATGTGTATTTCTTATTATATCACAATATCTAAGGGCATATGCACAAAATGTCTGAAAATGTCTTTATTACCTTTAAACTTGGGTGGTATTTTAGCTGGCTATAAAATTCTGTGTTGAGAATTTTTTTGGGGGGGCAGGGGCAGTACTGTGGGATCTTAATTCCTCAACCAGGGATCTACCACAGGATTCAGTGTGCCCTTGACAGTGAAAGTGTGGAATCTGAACCACTAGACTCCAGGGAATTGCCCTCTTTCAGAATTTCAAGGTATCCTTCCACTAGTTTGTTACTTTCTAGTTTGTTACTTTCAGGAAAGTTAATGCCATTTTGAATACTAATCCTAAGTATGTGACTGCTCTCTCTAGAGGCTTCTGGGACTTTCTCTTTTTCCTCAGAGATCTGAAACCTCATAAGGCTGTAACTTGGAGTCCATTTTATTTACCGTGCAGCATCATTCTATAGACATTATTTCAGTTATAAGAACATCTTTTCATACCACTTCTTTGATAATTTCCTCCTGTCTACTGTTAATTTCATCTCATATTCCCATTAGTTAAGTATTAGACCTCTTGGAATGAGCCTCTATAATGTATCTCTTTTCCCCAGTTTTTCATCTTTTTCATTTGGTCTGTCTTCTGGGAATCTACTTAACCTTTCAATATTTCTGTGTGGTATTTTTCATACTTGCTATCATACTGTTAATTTCTAAGAAGTCTTATTTTCTTGTTTTTCTGTTCCTTTTATTGTTTAAGAGCCGAGTTCATCTTTTATGAAAGCAATATTTTCTCTAATCTCTCTCAAGACATTATAAATAAAATCTTTCCTTCTCCTTCTCCCTGCTTTTACTGTTTCCTCTGAGTTCTTTTCTCTCCCATTTGCTTTGGACTCTGCTTTTACATCCTTTAAGTGTCTCATAACACCTGGCTATCTGCTCAGACTTTGAAAGCTGCTGGAAAACTGTTTATGAGGGCTAAGTTCATCAACGTGTGCACTTCACATTAGTGTAATCAGGCAAGAAGAATCTGCCATTTTTTGAGGGTCCTTCAAAGTAGGCAGTATTTTTAGGACTTCTTATCTGGAACTATATTTATCAGAGAAAGATCTTTCAGTCTTTTGCATGGGAGCACCTGCCTGCAAATATTCTGAAAACTGTGAGAGAGGGGAATTGTTCTACTAATCACTGTTTATAACTTTGTCTTAAAGCCGCTATTTTCAATTTTGCTCCCTGCTCCATCCCATCTTCTGTGTTTGGTGTGCCTCTGATTCAATATCTAAGACTAAAACTTTTGTATCCTGCAAAGAGTAGGGGAGGGACTGTAGGCATCTGGGTTTTTACACAGACTTTCAACTAATCTTCCTGTTTTCAGTATTTGGTTTTTCCAGTTTTGGAGCTAATCCAGGGTTCCGCATTACAAGTCCTCTTTCTTGTTACTTCTCTCCCTCCACCTCCAGCAAGAACTTTCAGTTCCTCAGGTCCATTAAGTTCATCACACTCGCTTCTTGGCTTCAACATTCCAATGAGCTCTCATTTGCTGATCTCTCTTCTCCCTCTTCTGTGTGCTGAGTCATGTCTGACTTTTTGCAACCCTATGAACTGTAGCCCACCAGGCTTGTCTGTCCATGGGGTTTCCCAGGCAAGAATCCTGGAGTGGGTGGCCATTTCCTCCTCCAGGGAATCTTCCTGATCCAGAGATCTAACTGGGTGTCTCCAGCACTGGCAGGTGGACCTTTATCACTGAGCCACCCAAGGAGCCCCTTCTCCCTCTTACTATCATTTTAACGGTATTATAGGAAGGAACGGAGGATAAAATGTGTGTTCAATTTGCTGTGTTAAATTCCTGTGCATTTATTTTTCATGGAGAAAGTAAACAGAAGACAAAAGGACAGGCTGTATGTTCACGAACTGGGTGACCTGATTTCCCAGAAAAGCTCAGCTAAAGAGACGACAGGCCTATCTTGGGATATGCTAGCCAGATTACATCTGAATTCCGTGCTCAGTTAAGGGGAACAACTAATTTGTCTTCAGGTGATGGCACCTACATGCATTTAAAAAATAGCTGTACCTACACCTAAACAATATAATTTATCTGGCCCACAGACTGGTGCAGGTGTTGATTTGAGGGCCCTTTGCAACAATTCTGCAGAATCCCTTTATCATGGGAACCCCTGCACCAGAGGTAGCTGGAGATCCCTCCTAGTTAGTGGTGTCTGAGACCTTGACTGAGCAAATGCAACCAGAAATCCTGAGCACCTCAGCTCTGCCTAAGTTGTGACTTCCTTTAACACACACACACACACACCCCTCTTCCCATTTTCTTCCTTGGAAAGACTAAGAAATCTTTCATTCCTGACCCTGAGTACCTCAGCTCTACCTAAGTTGTGACTTCCTTTAACACACACACACACACACACACACCGCTCTTCCCATTTTCTTCCTTGGAAAGAGTAAGAATTCTTTCATTCCTGACCCTGCCCAGGTATCTTTGGATCAGCACACAGATAGTGTAGCCTGATACCACGAACTCTGTTCCTGTCAAAGGCAGGTGAGACTCAAGATTCAACTAGTTGCTTGTTCAGGCAGGAAAAGCAGCAGGGCGGAATCTGAGTTGGGAGTAATCCAAGACAGGCATCCCCAAAGAAAGCAAGAGCTAAGCCTAGAATAGATTTCTGTTTGATGGGAAACATTTTGATACTATTCCTCCTACCTTCAAGGAGCCCACAATAAACATAAATAAAACAGTAAGCGAACAGTTAAGTGCCTTGCCTGTGCAGACAGAATCCCCTTGGGATCAGTGGGGTTTAAGACTAAGCTTTTAGGCAGTCACAAGAGATGCTGAAATTGCATGACAAGTAGTAATCCATAATTTCACTAAGGCACACATTTGAATCATAAAAGCTATGAATCTTGTGGGTAAAGGATGAGCCTATAAAAATGAGTAGGCATGGGTTAATCCGTAAAATTTGTTCTGGCTAGAAAGTCAATAATTGTCTCTTTAAGAGAGACAATTATCGTGGTAGATAAGAACAGACACTCTGGAACTAAATTACCAGCTAAATTATTAATTACTCTGGGTTCAAATCTAAGTTCTGCCACTTACTAGCAGTGTAACCCTGGGCTAGTCATTTAACTTTACTACCTCAATTCACAAATCTGCAAAAGTGGGGTAAAGAGTACCTCCCTCATGGGGTTATTGGGAGGATTATATTGGCATTTAATGCAAGACATTTAAAACAGTACATGGCACATATGATGTGCTACATAAAGTGCTTGTTAAAGAAAGAAAGAAAGAAAACATCCTTATATTGAGAATTTCACAGAAGTTATTTTTAATTCCTTTAAAGAAGGGGTCAACAAACCATGGTTATGGGCCAAAATCTGGCTTCCCTACCTGTTTTTGTGCTAAGTATAGGTTTTACATTTTTAAACGGTTGAAAAAAATCAAGCCTCACATTTCATGACATGTGAAAATCATATAAAATCCAACTTTCGGTAACCAGATATAAAGTTTTTGTTTTTGAACATAGACATGCCCATACAATAGCAAAGCTGAGTAGCTGTGATAGTGACCATTGGCCCGCAAAACCAAAATATTTACTACCTGCTTCTTTACAGAAAAAGTTTGCTGACCGCTGCCCTAGAGTCACAGGGAACAAACATTATGAAGAGGGAGGTGGACACATTCTCTAGAAAGGGAAAAATGTTGATCACTTATTTAAGACACCACCCCATGCCCCACCCACATCACACCTGATTTTCAGAGATCACACCCTGCTGAACTAGGATGAACTGTCTATACCTTGTGGAATCCAACACTGAGATACAGTGTCTAATACAAAAACATTCATTCCTTTCGAAAAGGAAGTGAGCTCAGCCTGAAATAGAGGCATTCACAGAGGAGTCATGAATGGCCTGTATGGGCCTGCTACCACCAGTTGCTTTTTTTAAAAAAAAACTTCAGCTTCTTAACCATAGTTACACAGTCAATCATCCTTTCTCCAACACTCCCATGGAGTTTCAGTGCTAATTAGCCACAGCAAATAATGCAGCCTTGTCCATCAGCAATGCAGGAGGTGGACTGCCTGGAGATGCCCAGAAGCACTTGCCTTCAGACCTCAGGAACCTACCAATCCCCCACGTTATTCAGCAACTGCGCAGCACAAAGCCAGTGAGGCCCAGCTGTCCATCCAAACCAGAATCTTATTCATATGTCGGACAAGTAAGGCTCCTCCATGTTTGAGATGTGAAGCCTCAGTCTTAAGCATGATACTTTTCTGTTCTTATCAGTCCAGTGGACTTCAAATTCCTTGAGGAAATAAGGGTCATGCACATCCCCCAAATAGTTCAGTAAATATTTATTGAAATTAAAATACCAACTCCATCCTTAATGGCTACCCAGAAAATCAACGAATCTTTGCAAAAATAAAGTAATATGGTAGGAAAAAAACGGCAGTTTCACTAAAAGTGATAGCCAAAATGGACCACAGGTTCCTTCAGTTAAATTTAGAGCAGGATATGGAAGACTGAGCAGGGGGCATTGTGAATTTTCTACTCATTTCCTTCAAAACTTTTTTACATATATAAGTAGATACAGTAAGGCTTTCCTCATAGCTCGTTTGGTAAAGAATCTGCCTGTAATGCAGGAGACCTGGGTTTGACTCTTGGGTAGGGAAGATCCCCTGGTGAAGGAAATGGCAACCCACTCCAGTATTCTTGCCTAGAGAATTCCAGGGACAGAGGAGCCTGGCAGGCTACTGTCCATAGGGTTGCAAGAGTTAGACTTGACTTAGTGACTAAACCACCACCACCGGATACCGTAAACCTTCAAATAACCACGGCGCTTGATGGCTAGTACAACAATCTATCACGAATGTTCATTATCATCTAGATATAAGATGACCTCTATATAGCTATGTAATATAAAGTTATTAACTATGTATGAATAATGTTTAATAATATATTTGCTACGAATACCCTGTAATAGCACAATGATGATGAGAACAGCTCCAGGTAACAAGGAGCTGGTGGGGGCTCCAACAACTTCCGTGTGTGATGAAGCAGTCTGCGGTGGGAGGAGGCTGACCACACACGGCAAGAGCCTTGGCAGCACTTCAGCTCCCCACCTTTTCTCCTGTTTGATTACATGAGACAATGAATGACTGGTCTAGACTGCTGAGGCTGGTTCTGCTATTAAGATTTAAGAGTTCTGAGCATTGTGGTCTGGAGAAAGCCCTGGGAAAATGCAAGAAAGGGGGACCTTCCTTCCTGGTCTTAACAAATGGGCTCTAATCAAAGGCGGTTTCAGCTCTGACTGCCCCCTGGTGGTTACCTGGAGGCCCCCACTCAGCTCACCAGTTAGGTCTTCAAGGACCCCGTGTATGAAAACGCCATGGAGACGGCATCTGCTGCAGGCATCAAAGGACAGAGCAAACACAGTGTTGAACTGACTGGGAACACACTGCAGGGGACGCAGAAATGGTCGACAGCTATCTGCCGCAAAGATAACTCACTTTTTGAATTGGGGAAAATATCCTGACTCTGGATAGGGATAAACAAACCCAGTGTCCGATTGCCCATCGTAACTGGGGCATGTGACCTCCCTGAGGTCAGGTGGACAGGATCTAGGGCCACTTGGTGCCCTCCTCTGTAAGTGTGAACGGTGGATTCCGGAGCAATGTGACTCCTAGCTTACCTTCCCCTCTCCCCCTCGCCCACCACAATGAGACCCTGATCATTATAATAGCCCTAGAGCTAATAAGGAAATTGATTTTGTAATTGTAAAAGTCTCGAAAAGAAGGTCTCCAGGCTGAGACCTGGAGAATTCTACCAAACATTTAAAAAATAACTAATACCAATTCTAAACTATCTCTTACAGACAATAGAAGAGACGGGGATAACTCAAACTGAAGTCGGTATTAGGCTAATACTCAAAGTAGACAAAAGAGAGCACAAAAAGAGAGGAAACTACAGACCAATATCCCTCAGGAATACAGATGCAAAATCCTTTAACAAAATACAAAAAGAATTAATCATATACTGCAACCAGATAGGGTTTATTTTGGGGATCCAAAGCAGATTCAATATTCAAAACTTAACCAATATAATCCGCCATAAAAACAGGTTAGGCTTCCCTGGTGGCTCAGAGGTTAAAGCATCTGCCTGGAATGCAGGAGACCCGGGTTCGATCCCTGGGTCCACCATAAAAACAGGTCAACCATAAAAACAGGTCAACCATAAAAACAGGTTAGAAGAAAAATAAATCACATGACCCTCTCAATCAGGGATGTATAACAGAAAAAGCATTTGACAAAAATCAACACCTATTCATGATAAACACTCTAAAAAGCCTAGGAATAGGGGGAATTGCCTCAACTTGATAAAGAACATCTACAAAAGACCGTTAGCTGACTGCATAGTTACTGGTAAAAGACTGAATATTCTTCCCCGAGAAGAGGAGAAAGGCAAGGTTGTCTATGCCTACCATTGCTATTATACACAGTCCTGAAAGTTCCAGCCAGTGCAGTAAGGTAACAAAATGAAATAAAAGGAATACACATCAGAAAATAAGAAATAATTAGGCAAATAATCTCCTTATTTGCCAATGACACAATGGTCTACGTACAAAATCCAAGGCAATCCACCAACCCCCACAGTCCCCTCCCCACACACACAAAAATGCCAAACGCCACCCAGAAATAACCTAGAACCAATGAGTGAGTTCAGCGAGGTCACAGTATATAAGGCCACAGGACACAATATCATCACAGAAAATCAACTGTACTTTCACATACTATGTGTTAACATGTGTAAGTCAAAATCTAAAATATAATTACATAATTGCTCAAAAAAATTAAATGATGTGAATTTAACGAGTTAACAGGATTGATGTGCTACAAAATGCTGATGAAAGACATCAAAGATCTAAACAAATGGAGAGACATACTGTGTGCAAGGATTACAAGACTCAACACAATAAAGATGTCGCTTCTCTTCAAATTAGTGTATAGATTTAATGCAATTCCTACCAAAATTCCAGCAAGAGTCTTTTTATAGCTATAAACAAGATTATTCCAAAATTTATACGGAAAGGCAAAGGAACTAAAATACCTAAAGCAGTTTTGAACAAAAAATAAGTGCAAAGGGCCAAACAAGGACATGAAAAGATGTCTAACATCATTAGTCATCAGGGAAATGTAAATCAAAACTGCAACGAGATACCAGTTCACACTCATGAGTATAGCTATTATTAGAAGAAAAAAAAAAGGAAGAAAAGAAAAAAAAATCAAACAAAAAATCCCAAGTGTCGATGAAGATGTGACAATACTGGGGGACCCGTGTACACCGCTGGTGAGATGCAAAATGGCGCAGCTACAACAGAAAGCAGTCTGTTTCTCAAAAAGTTAAACACAGAATAACAATGTGACGCAGCAGTCCCGCTCCCAGGTGTGTATCCGAAAGGCCTGAACGCAGAGTCTCAAAGATTTACTTGTACACTTGTGTTCACAGCGCCAGTATTCACAGTGGCCGAAAAATGGAGACAACCAGGCGCCCGTCAATAGATAAGTGGATAAATAAAATGTGGCATATACATATAACAGATTGCCGTTCCTCCCTAAAAAGGATGGAATCAAGAAGATAAGGCACAGATTGGAAGGAAATATTTGTAAAACACAGGTCTGAGAAAGGACTGTTATTCAAAAGATGCAAGAAACTTTTAAAAATCCATCAATAAGAAAACTGCTGAATTTAAAAATGGGCAGAAGACTTTAACAGACATCTCCCCAATACAGATGGCAAAAAATAATTGTATTAAATAAGCATATTAAGACACTCCACACCATGTCATCAGGGAAATGCAAATTAAAACAATGAAGTAACAATACATATTCATGAGAATGGCCAAAACCCAGAGCACCGCCAACACTGAATGCAGGCAAAGACGTGGAGCAACAGAAATGCTCATTCATCACTGATGGGAATGTAGAACGGGACGGCTACTTTGGAAGACAGTTTGGCACCTTCTGACAAAGCTAAACATATTCTTAGCATGTAATCCGGCAATCACGCTCCCTGGAATTTTCCCAAAGGAGTTAAGAAAAGAGCTATCAAGCCATGAAAAGACACAGACAACCCTTAAATACGTATTCACGTGAAAAGAAAAAAAATCTTTAGAAGGTATATACTATATGCATCCAACTACCTAACATTCTGCAAAAGGCAAGAACTATGGCGAGAGTACAAGGCTCACTGGTTGCCAGGGGTTAGGGAGGGACCAACAGGTGAGCACAGATGGCTTCCGGGCCATGGAACTGCTCTGTGACACTATAATGGTGAACATGTGCCATTCATTCCTCAAAAACCTTGGAACATACACCACCAAAAGTGAATGCTAACGTAAAGTACAGGCTCTGGGTGATACTGATGTGTCGATATAGGCTTACTGATCATAACAAATGTACCACCCGGGTGCAGGGTGCTGACAGTGGGGAGGCTATGTGTGCAGCGCGGACAGGGAGTGAATGGGAAATCTGTCTTCAGTTCAGTTATGCTGCGAACCCAAAACTGCTCTTAAAAAAAAAAAAAAGAAGACTTTTTTTTTAAAAGGGGGATGAAATTCTAATACACACTACAACATGGATGAACGTTGAAAACATTATACTAAGCGAAATAAACCAGGCACAAAAGGACAATATTATATGATTCCACTTATATGAAGGGTGTAGAACCGTGAAAAACACACGGACAAGAAAATACTGGGTTCTGCAGTAAGTTTGTTTGGGTTTTTCCATAAGATGTCATGGAAAAACCCAAACAAACTTCTTGGCTGGCCCTATAAAACAAAGGAAACCAAGATCTGGGGGGATGGGCATTGGGGACTTGTTACTTAATGTTTATAGAGTTCTGCTTCAACTGATGAAAAAGTTTCCAAAATACACAGTGGCACTGGCTATACAACACTGCAAATGCATCTAATGCCACTGAACTGTATGCTTAAAAATGGTTCACATGGGGGAAACAGGTAAAATAAACAAAGGAGGAGGAGTAACACTCCCCATTTCATTACTTGTCACACATAAAGCTAGAGTAAGCACAGCAGTGTTGTACTGGAGCAGGGAGAGAGACACTGACCAACGAAAGAGAATGGAGAACCCAGAAGTAGCCCCATCCCGGTAAAGCCAACTGATTTCTCACAAACGTACAAAGCATCTGTGCACCGCATATGGGAGAAAGACAGTCTTTTTAGCAAATAGGACTGGAGCAACTGGACACTCTTAGGAAAAAAAAAAAGAACTTCGACATACATCCTCGGTTTTTACAAAAATTAACTGGTATCTTGAGAGCAAGCCAGCAAGTGGGAAATTCAGGAAGCATTTCTATGTTGCAATCTTGAATAAACGTTTCTTCTTTGGGAAACCTCAGTTTTTGCTCTTAAGACTGTCGACTGATTGGATGAGGTCCACCCCATTTTGGAAGGTAATCTGCTCTACTCAGAGCAACATCTAGACTGGTGTTTGCTCAAACAACTGGGCACCACAGCCTTGTCAAGTTGACACACAAAATTAACCACTGCACCAAACAAGCTGGCAGGCATGTAAGATGGCACAGTTACTCTGCAAAACAACTTGGTGATTTCTTCTGAAACTCAGTTTACCACGTGGCATGGCAATTGTACTCTTGGGCACTTATCCCAGAGAAATGAAAACTGACATTCATACACAATCCTGTAAATGAACGCTCACAGCACCCTTTCTTGTAATACGTGAAAACTGGAAAGAACCTAGAGGTTCAGTGGGTGAATGGTTAAACAAAATGTGGTACATCCATCCACACCATGGAACACTCCTCAGATCTATTAAACAAACTATTGATACAACAAATTAGATGACCCTCAAATGCACTATGCGGAGTGAAAAAAGCCCATCTCAAAGGTCACAGACTCTGTGATTCCATTTCATACACCATTCTTGAAATGAGAGGTGGGGAACAAATCAGCAGTTGCCAGCAATTAGGGATGGTGGGTGGGAGGGGGTGGATGTGATGATAAAGGGGCAGCACGAGGGACATCTTTGAGGTCATGGGGCAGCTCTGCACCAAGGAAGCGGAGGTCACCGGTAACCCTGACAAGAGCAGATGGTGGTTCCCTGATATGATGAACTTACCTATCCCGAGTTCCACCAAAGGAGCAATCTTTCTCAGGTTTCCTTGGATTGTCTAGCAATTAACACTCCTTATTTGCTGAATGAATGAAGCTTGTGAATAAATCAACTCGATTTAAAATTGAGTCTGATCACGTCAGTCCCCATTTTGTTGAGCTCCCTACTGCCTGAGTCAGATCCAAATTCTAAACTGGCCCCGTCCACCTAACCAGCTTTATGCCTCACCATGGCCTCTCCTCTGGGCTCCCCTGGTGGGAAGAATCTCTGCCTGCAACGCAGGAGACCAGGATTCAGTCCCTGGGTGGGGAGAGTCCCCTGGAGAAGGGAATGGCTACCGACTCCAGGATTCTCGTCTGGAGAATTCCATGGACAGAGGAGCCTGGTAGGCTAGTCCATGGGGTCGCAGAGTCAGACACAACTGAGCGACTCACACTTTCACGCCTCTCTTCGGAGCTGCCGCCAATTCCCTTACATGGCCCTATTCCCTTGCCTGGATCCTTATTCCTTACTTTTCTGCCTGGTGATTTACTCCTCAACCTCTGAAGATCCAGCTCAAATGCTCGCTCCTCTGAGAGGCTTCCCTGACCCCAGGCAGTAGGCTCCCTCGTTCCCGCAGCACTTGATATGAGCCTCCAGCACAGAAGATATACCACACTATGTTGCCCCTAATGAAAGTCTCTCCATCCAGGCTGAAGAATCTTCCCACGGAAAGGAAAGATTGAATCCTAGCACTGAACACAGTGTCTCATTCTTGAGTCTGTGGAATGAATCGTAAAATGATTTCATCTAAAAGGTGAGAGCTCTCAGTCCTTCATCCGGGGTACAAGTCACACAACTTTTGATGAGTTTCGCCTCATCTTTCTGGCTCAGGACTGGGGGAGCCAGTGGGAGGAAGACACTGGGCCTTGACTAAAGAGAGGGTAAGAAGCATTACTCTCTGACCTTATCTGAAAATTCGTCAGCTGAAGCAAAAGCCTCAAGAAAAAGAGGATAAAGCTTGGGGCCAACCCGTGGAGGGCTTGCCTTCCACACTAACAGTGCATCTTGGACCCTAGAAGAAATAAACAAGCCTTGCTGTAGTTGTCCGGTTCAGGGCCATGTCCGACAAGGGGGTGGGGCTGTGTTGCTGGATAGCTTGCCTGCCAGCCCTGGACAGGGGCAGAAGGATGGTCATCCCATTACAAGCAGAAATGTTTAGACCTCACAAACTCACACGGCTGGGAATGAGACAAGTACAACAGAACGCACAGAACTGGTTCAGTCTGGGGTTTTGATGCTGTTTTAAAGCACATTCTGTGAATGGATAGCCAACAAGGACCTCCTCTACAGCATATGGAACTCTGGTCAGTGTTGTGTGGTGGCCTGGATGGGAGGGGCATTTGGGGGAGAATGTATATGTACATGTATGTACAGGTAGGTACATGTATATGTATGGCTGGGTCCCTTTGCCGTACACCTGAAAACTATAACACTGTTTGTTAACTGGCTAAACCCCAATCCAAAAAATGGCTTCCCTGATAGCTCCGTGGGTAAAGAATTTGCCTGCAATCCAGGAGACCCCAGTTCGATTCCTGGTTCTGCAAGATCCGCTGGAGAAGGGATAGGGTACCCACTCCAGTATTCATGGGCTTCCCTTGTGGCTCAGCTGGTAAAGAATCCGCCTGCAATGCAGGAGACCTGGGTTCGATCCCTGGGTTGGGAAGATCCCCTGGAGAAGGGAAAGGCTACCCACTCCAGTATCCTGGCCGGGAGAATCCCAGGGACTGTATGGTCCGTGGGGTCGCAAAGAATCAGAAATGATCGAGCAACTTTCACTTTCACCAACACAAAATAAAAATTAACAACAACAAAAAAAGCACAGTGTGGAAACCCTCTGTGAGGAAGCTTGGGTCTCTCCGCTTTAGGGGGCCTCCCTGGGTAAGTGATTCAGGAACGGGGTGAGGGAGGAAGTGGTTGACCAGCTAGCACTAAAAAAAGACCTGGGGCTATGGCCCCACGGATGAGCCAGTCAAGAGCTGGCTAAACATTCAGGCCTGTCCCCACCTCCTTCAAACCCACCCCCGCTTCACCCACGTCCAGTAGGGAAGGATGGGAGGAAAAAGGGAGATGGGAGGAAGGAGCCCTCAGAAACCACTGAGCATCTAACCATACCAACCACATTCGATCTGCAAATGTTTGTCACCAGCTCAGATGCCTGACCGTGAAAGTTCGAGTTCAGTCAGCATTCCACCCACCTTCCCAATCGTGCCTTCCGCCTGGCTCCCCCATGTCTTACTTGCTCAAGAAACATCCTGCATACACCCCTGGAAGCCTGGGCCCTTGAACCAGCTCTCCCCAGGCTCTTCCTACCAGGTCTGTCTGTCAAAGTCCTATTCATCTTGCAAGGTACCAACGAGACATCATCCTCTCAACGAAACCATCACAAACCCTCTGAACTGGAAGTAACTGCCATCCCTCAGGCCTCTGGTGATACTGGTGCAGTTACCAAACTTACCACCCTCTGCCTTGTCTCACAGTTAACTGATGGCTATCTATTTCCCCTACCAATCTTTAAAGGCCAAAGAAAGGGGCTGACTCCCACTCATGGCAGGGTGCCTCACACACGCAGCAAAGCATCACGCACAGCTAAATGCGCTGTGACAATATAATGACTGAAGGAGTATCTCCAACCTAACGCCAGAGACCCTGGAGGGGCACTCAGCAAACACTCTTGAGAGCTTGAAACATGCCAAGAACAGTGTTAGATAATAGATGCTTCCCATGCTTCCGAAGCTCACCGTCTAGAGGGGGAGAAAGACTCTCTCACACGTCTCCGTGTTAGTGTGCTAAGCAGGGATCGGGGGGCAGGTCCACAGGACGCAGCAATCACCAGCCTACTTCAGAAGCTCCAGGGTGGGGCCTGAGAGTCTGCACTGCTTACAGGCTCTGAGGCAAGGCTGAGGCTGATGCCATGACGCGACTCTGAGTAAGCAGGGGTTGAAGTAAAGTGGGAGAGATTAACTATACCTGGAAGGACGTGAGAAAACTGTCATATTTCACACAACATCTCCCCACGTGATAGGGCAAAAGAAAGCAGATGGCACGGGCCTCTGCCCATACAGGTTGGCAGGGAGTCAGGTGTGCAAATTTAGGACCACAAGACAGTGCTGAACAGACACAAATGCAAAGTGTTTTAAGAGAACAGAGGAAGGAGTGTTTGGCCGCTTCTCTCCCTTTGAGAAGAGAAAACTGCAAAAGGAGCTGTGAAGCGTGGGTAGGAGTCTGTTGGCAGAGGGGAGCGGATACTCCAAGCCCCGGGAATATTAGAGCAGAGGCCCAGAAGACAGAGAACTGATGTCCTAAGACACAGTCAGCAGCTGAGATCGTGGGCAGCTAGGAGAGAAGGGCAGAGAGGGGCCGGGTCTGAAGGAACTGGAGTATCGAGAACACAGGTGGAGGTCTAGATAAGTTGTCCAGGGTGGCCGTAGATACCCCCAGAACATCCTTAAGCTTCTCCCTCTTAAAGCTCACAGGAGGCAGCCATGGATTTCTGAGAGCAGCTTAGGATAATCAGAGGTTCAGTTAGATCAGCAGTCCTTCTATCCATCCTACGGAAAACCAGCCACCGCCTGCTGCTCCTGGGCTCTACCACCCCACGGCTCTCCCCACGTCTCGCCAACTTAGAGAGACGTGATGGCCTACAGACATGCGGGACAAAAGATGAGCTTCACCCAACGTGGGCAGGAGCCCCTCTGAAACCCACCAAGAGCTGATCAGCCCTGTTCTACTTTCCTGCTCCGCCGACAAGTTTCTAACCTCTGATTTTCTTTGTGGTGTGGAAGAACAGACGTTCCTTCAAGAACAAGCCAGAACTGGTCTCTCTTGCTCTGGCCATTAGCATTCTCCCTCCTGAGCGGGACAAGAAGAGGAAAGTGCAAACGATACTGTCTGCTTGCTTCATGAATTGTGGAAAATGCATCCTACCTTCGATACACCTGCAGGCTTAGATACACCTCTAAGACCCGCTCTGCCTTGCCTTCATTGCCCCCTCATTCATTCATTCGTAGATAAATAAATGCGATCTGGCTTCAAAATCTTGAATAAACGTTTCTTCTTTGGGAAACCTCAGTTTTTGCTCTTAAGACTGTCGACTGATTGGATGAGGTCCACCCCATTTTGGAAGGTAATCTGCTCTACTCAGAGCAACATCTAGACTGGTGTTTGCTCAAACAACTGGGCACCACAGCCTTGTCAAGTTGACACACAAAATTAACCACTGCACCAAACAAGCTGGCAGGCATGTAAGATGGCACAGTTACTCTGCAAAACAACTTGGTGATTTCTTCTGAAACTCAGTTTACCACGTGGCATGGCAATTGTACTCTTGGGCACTTATCCCAGAGAAATGAAAACTGACATTCATACACAATCCTGTAAATGAACGCTCACAGCACCCTTTCTTGTAATACGTGAAAACTGGAAAGAACCTAGAGGTTCAGTGGGTGAATGGTTAAACAAAATGTGGTACATTCATCCACACCATGGAACACTCCTCAGATCTATTAAACAAACTATTGATACAACAAATTAGATGACCCTCAAATGCACTATGCGGAGTGAAAAAAGCCCATCTCAAAGGTCACAGACTCTGTGATTCCATTTCATACACCATTCTTGAAATGAGAGGTGGGGAACAAATCAGCAGTTGCCAGCAATTAGGGATGGTGGGTGGGAGGGGGTGGATGTGATGATAAAGGGGCAGCACGAGGGACATCTTTGAGGTCATGGGGCAGCTCTGCACCGAGGAAGCGGAGGTCACCGGTAACCCTGACAAGAGCAGATGGTGGTTCCCTGATATGATGAACTTACCTATCCCGAGTTCCACCAAAGGAGCAATCTTTCTCAGGTTTCCTTGGATTGTCTAGCAATTAACACTCCTTATTTGCTGAATGAATGAAGCTTGTGAATAAATCAACTCGATTTAAAATTGAGTCTGATCACGTCAGTCCCCATTTTGTTGAGCTCCCTACTGCCTGAGTCAGATCCAAATTCTAAACTGGCCCCGTCCACCTAACCAGCTTTATGCCTCACCATGGCCTCTCCTCTGGGCTCCCCTGGTGGGAAGAATCTCTGCCTGCAACGCAGGAGACCAGGATTCAGTCCCTGGGTGGGGAGAGTCCCCTGGAGAAGGGAATGGCTACCGACTCCAGGATTCTCGTCTGGAGAATTCCATGGACAGAGGAGCCTGGTAGGCTAGTCCATGGGGTCGCAGAGTCAGACACAACTGAGCGACTCACACTTTCACGCCTCTCTTCGGAGCTGCCGCCAATTCCCTTACATGGCCCTATTCCCTTGCCTGGATCCTTATTCCTTACTTTTCTGCCTGGTGATTTACTCCTCAACCTCTGAAGATCCAGCTCAAATGCTCGCTCCTCTGAGAGGCTTCCCTGACCCCAGGCAGTAGGCTCCCTCGTTCCCGCAGCACTTGATATGAGCCTCCAGCACAGAAGATATACCACACTATGTTGCCCCTAATGAAAGTCTCTCCATCCAGGCTGAAGAATCTTCCCACGGAAAGGAAAGATTGAATCCTAGCACTGAACACAGTGTCTCATTCTTGAGTCTGTGGAATGAATCGTAAAATGATTTCATCTAAAAGGTGAGAGCTCTCAGTCCTTCATCCGGGGTACAAGTCACACAACTTTTGATGAGTTTCGCCTCATCTTTCTGGCTCAGGACTGGGGGAGCCAGTGGGAGGAAGACACTGGGCCTTGACTAAAGAGAGGGTAAGAAGCATTACTCTCTGACCTTATCTGAAAATTCGTCAGCTGAAGCAAAAGCCTCAAGAAAAAGAGGATAAAGCTTGGGGCCAACCCGTGGAGGGCTTGCCTTCCACACTAACAGTGCATCTTGGACCCTAGAAGAAATAAACAAGCCTTGCTGTAGTTGTCCGGTTCAGGGCCATGTCCGACAAGGGGGTGGGGCTGTGTTGCTGGATAGCTTGCCTGCCAGCCCTGGACAGGGGCAGAAGGATGGTCATCCCATTACAAGCAGAAATGTTTAGACCTCACAAACTCACACGGCTGGGAATGAGACAAGTACAACAGAACGCACAGAACTGGTTCAGTCTGGGGTTTTGATGCTGTTTTAAAGCACATTCTGTGAATGGATAGCCAACAAGGACCTCCTCTAAAGCATATGGAACTCTGGTCAGTGTTGTGTGGTGGCCTGGATGGGAGGGGCATTTGGGGGAGAATGTATATGTACATGTATGTACAGGTAGGTACATGTATATGTATGGCTGGGTCCCTTTGCCGTACACCTGAAAACTATAACACTGTTTGTTAACTGGCTAAACCCCAATCCAAAAAATGGCTTCCCTGATAGCTCCGTGGGTAAAGAATTTGCCTGCAATCCAGGAGACCCCAGTTCGATTCCTGGTTCTGCAAGATCCGCTGGAGAAGGGATAGGGTACCCACTCCAGTATTCATGGGCTTCCCTTGTGGCTCAGCTGGTAAAGAATCCGCCTCCAATGCAGGAGACCTGGGTTCGATCCCTGGGTTGGGAAGATCCCCTGGAGAAGGGAAAGGCTACCCACTCCAGTATCCTGGCCGGGAGAATCCCAGGGACTGTATGGTCCGTGGGGTCGCAAAGAATCAGAAATGATCGAGCAACTTTCACTTTCACCAACACAAAATAAAAATTAACAACAACAAAAAAAGCACAGTGTGGAAACCCTCTGTGAGGAAGCTTGGGTCTCTCCGCTTTAGGGGGCCTCCCTGGGTAAGTGATTCAGGAACGGGGTGAGGGAGGAAGTGGTTGACCAGCTAGCACTAAAAAAAGACCTGGGGCTATGGCCCCACGGATGAGCCAGTCAAGAGCTGGCTAAACATTCAGGCCTGTCCCCACCTCCTTCAAACCCACCCCCGCTTCACCCACGTCCAGTAGGGAAGGATGGGAGGAAAAAGGGAGATGGGAGGAAGGAGCCCTCAGAAACCACTGAGCATCTAACCATACCAACCACATTCGATCTGCAAATGTTTGTCACCAGCTCAGATGCCTGACCGTGAAAGTTCGAGTTCAGTCAGCATTCCACCCACCTTCCCAATCGTGCCTTCCGCCTGGCTCCCCCATGTCTTACTTGCTCAAGAAACATCCTGCATACACCCCTGGAAGCCTGGGCCCTTGAACCAGCTCTCCCCAGGCTCTTCCTACCAGGTCTGTCTGTCAAAGTCCTATTCATCTTGCAAGGTACCAACGAGACATCATCCTCTCAACGAAACCATCACAAACCCTCTGAACTGGAAGTAACTGCCATCCCTCAGGCCTCTGGTGATACTGGTGCAGTTACCAAACTTACCACCCTCTGCCTTGTCTCACAGTTAACTGATGGCTATCTATTTCCCCTACCAATCTTTAAAGGCCAAAGAAAGGGGCTGACTCCCACTCATGGCAGGGTGCCTCACACACGCAGCAAAGCATCACGCACAGCTAAATGCGCTGTGACAATATAATGACTGAAGGAGTATCTCCAACCTAACGCCAGAGACCCTGGAGGGGCACTCAGCAAACACTCTTGAGAGCTTGAAACATGCCAAGAACAGTGTTAGATAATAGATGCTTCCCATGCTTCCGAAGCTCACCGTCTAGAGGGGGAGAAAGACTCTCTCACACGTCTCCGTGTTAGTGTGCTAAGCAGGGATTGGGGGGCAGGTCCACAGGACGCAGCAATCACCAGCCTACTTCAGAAGCTCCAGGGTGGGGCCTGAGAGTCTGCACTGCTTACAGGCTCTGAGGCAAGGCTGAGGCTGATGCCATGACGCGACTCTGAGTAAGCAGGGGTTGAAGTAAAGTGGGAGAGATTAACTATACCTGGAAGGACGTGAGAAAACTGTCATATTTCACACAACATCTCCCCACGTGATAGGGCAAAAGAAAGCAGATGGCACGGGCCTCTGCCCATACAGGTTGGCAGGGAGTCAGGTGTGCAAATTTAGGACCACAAGACAGTGCTGAACAGACACAAATGCAAAGTGTTTTAAGAGAACAGAGGAAGGAGTGTTTGGCCGCTTCTCTCCCTTTGAGAAGAGAAAACTGCAAAAGGAGCTGTGAAGCGTGGGTAGGAGTCTGTTGGCAGAGGGGAGCGGATACTCCAAGCCCCGGGAATATTAGAGCAGAGGCCCAGAAGACAGAGAACTGATGTCCTAAGACACAGTCAGCAGCTGAGATCGTGGGCAGCTAGGAGAGAAGGGCAGAGAGGGGCCGGGTCTGAAGGAACTGGAGTATCGAGAACACAGGTGGAGGTCTAGATAAGTTGTCCAGGGTGGCCGTAGATACCCCCAGAACATCCTTAAGCTTCTCCCTCTTAAAGCTCACAGGAGGCAGCCATGGATTTCTGAGAGCAGCTTAGGATAATCAGAGGTTCAGTTAGATCAGCAGTCCTTCTATCCATCCTACGGAAAACCAGCCACCGCCTGCTGCTCCTGGGCTCTACCACCCCACGGCTCTCCCCACGTCTCGCCAACTTAGAGAGACGTGATGGCCTACAGACATGCGGGACAAAAGATGAGCTTCACCCAACGTGGGCAGGAGCCCCTCTGAAACCCACCAAGAGCTGAGCAGCTCTGTTCTACTTTCCTGCTCCGCCGACAAGTTTCTAACCTCTGATTTTCTTTGTGGTGTGGAAGAACAGACGTTCCTTCAAGAACAAGCCAGAACTGGTCTCTCTTGCTCTGGCCATTAGCATTCTCCCTCCTGAGCGGGACAAGAAGAGGAAAGTGCAAACGATACTGTCTGCTTGCTTCATGAATTGTGGAAAATGCATCCTACCTTCGATACACCTGCAGGCTTAGATACACCTCTAAGACCCGCTCTGCCTTGCCTTCATTGCCCCCTCATTCATTCATTCGTAGATAAATAAATGCGATCTGGCTTCATTCATTCACGTGCTCATTCAACGCGTATCTATGAGGCATACTGTGCTGTGCAAGAACTATGCTGGGCTGGGGGCTGCCTCTCTGATCTTGCGTCCTTTTACTTTTCTCCTGGGCCACTCTATTCTTATCACACCAGCTGCCTGCTATCCCCACAAACGCGAACTATGCTCCTGCTTCACTTGTGCTGATTATTCGCTCTGCCTAGAACACTCTTCCCTCAGATATGCTCATGGACTCCTCCACTTCCTTCAGGTCTTTCACTCAGAGAGACTTGCTCAGGTCCCTCCAAAAAACCCAGCACCCAGTCCCCTTACTATTCTTCTTGACTTTTCTCCATAGCACACGTCACCGCTGGTCATTTTATACCTGTTCATTTGTTCACTGTGCCCTGCTGGGGAAGGTACGCTCACACCCGCAGGGGCTCTGCCTGCTCGGCTCCTGCTCCAGCACTTCGGACAGTGCTCGACTCAGGGAAGGTGCTGACATTATCTGCTGATACCCTGTTGAGTGAGAATGAAAGGGAGGCCACTCAGGATAGGAGAATGACATGGTCACACCTGGAAACCAATCCCCCAGCTGCACCAGGATCATCCCATAAAGGGTCTGCAGCGATTCTTAGCACACTGCCAGAGTTAAAGAAACCCCAGGTTAGGAAAAGGTGAAGAGGGTCTGAACTGGGACATTGGGTTGTTGAGCACTTGCTCTGCAGATGCCTCACTAAATGCTGCACTCACAGCCCCTGTTCTCACAGAGCTATAATCCTGTATGTAACTATGTAATTATCATTATTGATAAATGTCACAAAAGGCACCTGAAAGAGAGAGGATGAGATAAAGCCAACCTGAGAGTTTCAGTCCTACATGACTAGACGGGTGGTGTGCCACCTCTAAACAAAGTGAAAAGAAGAAGAGATGGTTCAGAAGAGGCGTCATTTTACACTCAATGAGCGTAAGGGTCAACAGGACAAATGGAAATGCAGATTCGGCGCTCAGGAGCGAAACAAGAGGTCGAAACCTAGATCTGAAAGGCGTTTGTAATTTGTAGACTATGCCAAGAAAGATGCTGTTGGAAGACAGGTCAGCATAATGTGTCTCGCTGATCCTCTAGCTCTGTTAAGATGACATGACTTTTACATTTTACAAATCGCCACAGAAATAAAAACCTTATAACGTGTGTGCCTCACTTAAATGTACATCTCTTAGAAGTTGATTCCATTTAAGTGACCATGCGAAATGCAGTCATGGGGCTGAGCTAATAAAAAATGTGGTTCCTAATGGCTGAAGTGACTTATTGCAAACACTGAAGAGTAAGGAAGATTACTCCTTAGCATGAAATGTTTCTGATCAGTGGATCTAGGGAGAGAGACAAATTCTGTTTTTAGGGTCTTTCCAGTTACAAAGCACTGTAAGTAATCTCACTGGCTCACTAGCTAACAAGTCTTCAGCTTATCTCTTCCTTTTAAATTGTAGTAGTTCAGTTCAGTCGCTCAGTTGTGTCCAACTCTTTGCGACCCCATGAATCGCAGCACGCCAAGCCTCCCTGTCCATCACCAACTCCCGGAGTTCACTCAGACTCACGTCCATCGAGTCCGTGACGCCATCCAGCCATCTCATCCTCGGTCGTCCCCTTCTCCTGCCCCCAATCCCTCCCAGCATCAAAGTCTTTTCCAATGAGTCAACTCTTCGCATGAGGTGGCCAAAGTATTGGAGTTTCAGCTTTAGCATCATTCCTTCCAAAGAAATCCCAGGACTGATCTCCTTCAGAATGGACTGGTTGGATCTCTTTGCAGTCCAAGAGACTCTCAAGAGTCTTCTCCAACACCACAGTTCAAAAGCATCAATTCTTCGGTGCTCAGCTTTCTTCATAGTCCAACTCTCACATCCATACATGACCACTGGAAAAACCATAGCTTTGACTAGACAGACCTTAGTTGGCAAAGTAATGTCTCTGCTTTTGAATATGCTATCTAAGTTGGTGATAACTTTTCTTCCAAGGAGTAAGCATCTTTTAATTTCATGGCTGCAATAAAATATACATAAAACTTACCGTTTTAACCATTTTTAGGTGTACAGTTCAGTGGCACACTGCTGCAGATCCATCACCACCAACTATCTTTAGAACCTCATCTTCCTAAACTGAAACTCGGTACTCATGAAACACTGACCCCGATTTCCTCCTTCCAGGCCCCGAGAAATCGCCATTCTACTTTCTCTTTTTATGAATTTAACTACTCTGGTTACCCCAGTTAAGAAGAATCATACAGGGACTTCCCTGCTGGTCCAGTGGCTAAGACCATGAGCTCCCAATGCAAGGGACCTGGGTTTGATCCCTGGTCAGGGAACTAGATCCCACATGCTGCAACTAAGACCCTGTACAGCCAAATAAATAAATGTTATTATTAAAAAAAAAAAAAGAATCATACAATATCTGTCCTTCTGTGACCAGCTTATTTTGAAACGTAGCATAATGTCTATAAGGTTCATCCATCTGTGCTTAGGGTCAGAATTTCCTTCCTTTTTAAAGTTGAGTAATATTCCAGTGGATATATGGAATATTATTCCACTGCATGTACAGAACAAAATGGATTGCATCTTGTTTATCCATTCAACCACTGACGCAGCAGGCCACTGGGCTGCTTTCGTCTTTTGGACACTGTGAACAGTGATGCTATGAACCTGCTTGTACAAATATCTGTTCTTGAGCTTATTTTCCAAAAAAAGCATTTCTGTGTTCTCATCAGATATGCAGCACACTGCCCAGACAAATTGGGCCACACCTGAGCTTCTGATCTACCTGGCCTGCCACAAGCCCGAACTCTGGCCTTTACCTTCCCAGCCCTGCCCACAGCCAGTCAGGCCCATGGGAACACAGGAGCCATCGTGGTCTCCTCTGGCCTGCCCCTGTGCAAGCAGCTAAGCATCCTCAGCTACCACTGAGACAGAAAGGGACCATGGTGTCTTTGGTTAATACTTCGGAATAGTCAGCTTCAAGCTTCAACAGAGCTGCAAGGTTTTAAAGATGAGATACTGGGACTTCTCTGGGGGTCCGGAAGCTGAGATGCTCCCAACGCAGGGGGCCCAGGTTTGCTTCCTGGTCAGGGAACTAGATCCCACGTGCTGCAGCTAAAAAGATCCCACAAAGAAGACAAAAGACCCACGTGCCACAACAGAGACCCGGCACAGCTCAATAAATAAATATTTAAATAATAATTAAAAAAAAAAGATGAGATGCACAACGTAACAGTAGCTTCTCCTGTATCAGTTATCGGTCACAGACCAGGTCAGTCCCTTGATCAACTGCTGTGAGCGGGAAAAAAAAAAGTTTTTCTTTTCTGATTCACCTGTACTCTTTAACAAGAGCTGCTTCCAATCTCTGAAACCACAGAAGTAGACACTGGGGCAATAAAGCAAGTGTAACCTAATCCACAAGTCTTAAACTTTACAGAGGCTGTATCAGTATAAAATAGGGGTCAGCCAATGGGTCTGGCCAACACTTGGTTTTATAAATAAAGTTTTACTGGACCACAGCCAGACCCGCTCGTTTATGTACTATGTACAGCTGTTCCTGTGCTACAACACCCAGAGTTGGATAGCTGCAACTTAAACAGTGTGACCCACAAATCCTAAAATATTTACTATCTGGCTCTTTACAGAAAATGCTTGCCAGCTCCTGGTTCACACATCTTGGTTCATTCTTTCTTCTCCCCAACTAGAAACAAGTAATGATGTGATCCGCTGTTTGGGTAGAAAAGGCCTAAATGGACTGTGAGGAAGTTGGCTGGTTTCTATGCCAAGGAGACAACGGGAGTGCCAACAGTCAACAAACCTAAAGTAGGAAGGCAGATGCCATACTTGTGATTCACGAGGGGCTAGGAACACATCTTGGAGAAAGGACATGGTCTCATTTTCCATCAATCAGCCCACAAGTTGAACCAGGTGTGGCCAAGGGGCAAACAATGGGATCTCATGTACAAAACAATAAAGGAACCACCTGCAGTAAGGAGCATCCCCAAGGACAGGCTACTGACATCCACCCAGATGGCTGGCCAAGCGCCAGAAGCCACAGGATGAACCCAGTGAACGTGGCTCGGTTAGGAACTGATTTTCCAAGACACCTCAGTTGGGCTGCACACAGCAGGCCTACAAGGCCTGTATGGGCCCAGCTTTAAGACCAAAGAAAGAACCTGAAGTCAGCAACAGAGCCATCAATGGTTTAACGGATAGCGGGGATCTTATACGTCTGAAAGAAGGTCCTGGAGTGACATCCCACTGTGTGCAGAAGGCAGGCAGGACATGGGGGTAGCCTTCACTCCCAAGTGGAAGGAGATGACCAGTAGTAGGGAACCTGATGTCAGGTGGGCTCATTAGTCACCAGGGAAACCAACAGAGGGCACCCCCGCCCCCTGCTCCTTTGCTAAGAATAATCACGGGGTGAGGGGCGGGGAATAAGAGGGTGGAAAGGCCAGTCATGTGAGCAGGATATAGATGAAGCAGGTACTGGTTGGGCAGGAGATGTAGAGAGCAAGACAACAGCCATCTTGAGTACCCTGACCATGTAACTCTCTTTCTCCACCTACAGTCAGGCAGCATCAAGCTCCTTCATTCATCTAAATCAGTGTCCAAATTTAACAACACCCCCGACATAACTCACAAAAGAGCAAAACTGAGTTTGTGATGAATATGAATTCATAGCACAGGTGCCCACTGTGATATGTGAACAGGTGCTCTAACGGAACACACTCTTCCCCTTAATTTTAACTGCTCATCAAAAAGAGGCAAGGCTGAAAAGGAAACAGAACTACCTGAAAAAAAGTGTGTAGAGAGCCCGGGTAATGAACAATATTCAGAAGCACAGTATTTCCCAATACAGGGTCATTTCCAAATCAAGAGTCAAGAAGCCTTAGGTCCAGAAGACTAGCAGAAAAAGCCCGTGTCTGCCTCCTGTCCTGAAACAGAGGAGTGATAATGCACCTGGCCATACACATCACTGTCCTTTGTGCTCACAGAGGACGCTGCTGCCAGAGGACAGCTTGTTTCCTGCTCTGCTTTATATACCATTAGCAGGGCAGGTGAGTAATCTGACAGAGGATGTAAAAGCATGGCTTCCACCAACCGACAGCTGTGTTGGATCTCAGATAATACAGCTTTGTGCCTTGGGCAATCCCTTAACATCGCTAAGCCCCGGGGTTTTTTCATCTGTGAAATGGATGGCCTTGTTAGAAGACCTCCATGGCTCCTTTTGGTATGATTTTCTAGCTCTCCAATTATACCGGTGTAACTCACAAACGACACATGACATAAAAATGGTGTGCACCAACAAGTCCTTACCTCACTTCCTGATATCTGCCTCCACCTACTCTTTCATCACAAAATCAGTACGACAACAAATCAGGCAAGATTCCAGACTCAAGTATGTGGCCCTTGAAGTCAGCTTCAGTGAAAATTGCGTACTTGGGTTTAGTGGGTTAGGGTGAGGGTTATATAGTGTGACTATCTTACTCCATCATGTCCTTTTTTCATCTCTGTGTCTTAGAAGCCTTCTCTGGCTTACTCTTACAGCCTAAATCTTAATCCAAAAATTCACCCCCATTATTGCTTTTCACCAGTCTCTACTCACCCCAAGCGTTACTGCCACAAGCAGATCATTCTCTTGCTTACAAATCTCTAGAACCCTCAACACCTGCTTCCATGTGATGACTGTGAACAATAAAACCTCTCATTTATATTTATTTTCTGTTTCCTTTAGTCCAGCTCATTTTTCTCAAACTGCTCACTCCCCACGAAAGATGCTGTCCCCTTCACTCTTCTCCTGGAAAACTAATCTCCTTCAGGAGGGCTTTTTCTAAAAATTATTATTAAAATTTTTTTTAATTTATTTATTTTTAATTGAAGGATAATTGCTTTACAATACTGTGTTGGTTTCTGTCTCAGAAGGGGTTTAGAGTGACAAAAACCTTAGGCCAGGCATTACGCAAAGAATACCACAAGTTTTCTCATTTAATCCTCATATGAATACTAAGAATTAGAAATCATCCCTATTTTTACATTTGGAAAGCTGAAGCTAAGAGACCTTAAGTAACTTGCCCAAGGATTTTAATCCAAATCCTCCTTCTATCTCCAAAGCCACACTCCTAACCATTCTACTTCACTGTCTCAGGAGGTCTGACTCAGAAATGTGGAAGAGGAAGTTTCCTTAACCCTGCGGAAAACAAGAAGAGCACAAAGATCTCTGCATAGTTTTATTTTTTAAACAGGGTCCTTCGCAGATGCTAACATCCTTCTAGCCAAAGCCCAACAGGGAACAGGATTTCCAGCAGCATCTCCACCTGGAGGGCTCCACCTGGCTCGGCGGCTCGGCCGCGGAGCAGGACAGCATGCCTCCCCAGCAGGAATGGATACAAAAGCACGGGAGGAAGGCTGGGTCTTGTACCCAGAATGCCAACAAGGAACAGGTGGTTAAGAGAGCCCTGTCCCCACGGGAGGCCATCAGGCCATTCTCCGGGACCTCTGCGGGGCTGGGAGCGTGCCTTCCAGCGTGGGGTCAGGGGAGTGGCCCACCGCCAAAGATTTCCAGATCCGATTTTAAAAGCTCTTATTACGCGACCAGGCAGTAACCTAACAGTCCAGGGCAGGCAATGACTCCTCAGGAAGAGCCCACGCCTCTATCTCACCGCAGCTAACTCGGAGGGGGCACGTCTGTGGTGACAAGAAAAGGTGCTTTTCCGTGGTGCCCATCAGAAGGTAGAAAGAGCCGCCGCCCCCTTCCTCCACAGAGCGGCTGCAAGTCCTTCTTTTTTTTTCTCTCTCGTCTGTGTGACAGAAAAAGGAGGCGGGTACCCAAGGTCCCCGAGGGCCTCAGCGGCGCCCCTCTTAGCGTTTCCTTCCAAGGTCTGAGGCTGAGAGGCTGCCCCTGTCCGTCTGCCCGCTCAGCCCCAAGCCCCCTCTGCCGCTCGGCACCTCTTCGCCCGCCGGTCGCTCTCACTCCCACCTCGCTTCCCCACCCCTCAGCGCGCTAGACCGCTCTTCCCCGATGCCCCCATCTCTCTTCCCTCCCCGTTCGGCCCCCGGGCCTTTCAGCCCCGCGCTGCCCGGCCCCTCGGACCTTGAGCGTCACGTCGCACAGCTTGCCCTGCCGCCGGATCTCCTCCATCACGCCGTAGCCGCGACTAGGCAACTCGGACACGGAGAAGTGCACCAGGTCCTCCAGCTCCTCCGCGCCGTCCTCCACCATCTTCCCCGGCCGCCGAGACTGCGCAGGCCTGGCTGTGCTGGCTCGGAACTAAACTGGGCGGGGCGAGGGCGCGGGCGGACGGCGGCCCGAGGCGCTGGGCCGGCGTGGAATGGGCCTGCGCGGCCGCCGTAGTCTCAAGCTGCCCTGCGCCGGAAGCCGGGCCTCGCGGTTTCCCAGGTCTTGCGGCTCCGTTCCCCAGCTACCCCGACCCTGGCTTCGTGCCTGCAGCTCCCGCAGTCTTTCTGGATTAATCGGTCCCATCGCTCGTCCTCCTCTTTCGGTCCTGACCTTATTCGTATCGCAACAGAGGACCGCGGACTTCGTTTCCGCCACCACCTCGTACTTCCGGAATAGCCAGAAGCGGCCCGTTGCCACGGCGACCGTATACACAGGCTGGCACCAGCGCTGCCGGTATTCCGTAGCTGCTAATGCAGCGGTCCGGCTGGGAGAGGGCTCCTGCCTCCCGAGCGGTGAGCAGGGGTCACGCGCGCTCGGGATGGGGAGAAGGGAGGCTGGAAAGGGGGGTATCAGCCCGCTGACGGACAGCTGCTGGAATCTGAAGACCGCTCCTCGCGGGAGTTCCCAGGCTTGGCTCACTGGTCTCCTCCACCGGGCGGAGGAGGGTGCGGTGTCGAGGGGATTCTTTCAGCCTTTTTGCCGCTTAGGGCCTTCGGATCTAATATTCCCTGGTTTTACGAAGGTTCTGCGTCGCGCCTGAGGTTCAGGGACCTCTGCTATTCTGGACCCTTTTTTATTCGTCGGTTTTCTAACTCGGGAAGCCTGGCGTGCTGCAGTGTTTGGGGTGGCAAAGAGTCGCACACGACTAAGCGACTGAACTGACTTACTATACAGAGCTTCGGGATTACCAGTCCCGACCCTTTGCTTTATAGATACAGAAAAAACCGCTCCAGAGAGACACAGAAATGGTCCCAAGGCCCATTGCCTCCCAGACTCCACACACAGGTCCAGCCCGTTGGGTTAGAAAAAGGAGAAAGGCTGGTTCGGCTTGGGTCCGAGTTTGGGGACCTAAGATGCTGCTGCCTTTTTGGTGGCTGATTGTTCTCCTTGAGAGTTTGTTCTGGACAGGAACGCTGGAAGACAGGAACCCACCTGAACCTCTCCTTTTCTCCAGTTTTTAGGGGTGCTGGGTGGCAATCTGTTCATTCTCACCCCTAAAACAAGTGAGGAAACTGAGCCTCTAAGCAGAGAGGGCTCCTGGTGACTACTCAGAGGTTCACTTATTTACACCAGAGATTTCTAAGGGTGGTGTCCATGAGGGAGAGGCATTCCCCACAAGATCCTAGAGAGAAGGACCCTACTAAAAGGGTGAGTGTGGTGAGGAGCTGAGATGGCTTTTTCCAAATGGAGCCTGGAAACCTAGTGTCCTCCTGGAAGGGCTGTGGGCTCAGGGGTTGGTGGTGGTGAGGGGAGGGAGTGACATCTTGTTCCCTTTGGGACTCTCTCAGTAGTGACTGAAGATGGACCCACACATAGAGATTCAGCCATGCTCTGACTTCCAGCCATGACCACCACCATTTCTTAAGCACCTGCTCTGTGCTTGGCACTGTTCTGGACTTAGAGGGGGCATTCAAACGAGATAAAAGGCACCATCCAGTCCTTCAAGCAGCTTGTCATTTAATTTGGGAGCTGCAACTGTCTCAAATGATGCGGTCTAAGAACAGTAACAAGCATTATTTCAGTAAGTGCAAGATGGCATGCATGGGGTCCCTAAATGTCTGGTGTTTGAGGGGCTGCTGGCTAGTGGACACAAAGGAGGCATGCAGTTAGTACAGAAGGTTTGTCTGAGGAGAATATGGCTCCTGGCATGCCGGGAGCAATGGCGCGAGCATGGGGAGAATTGGGAAGCACAGATAGAACGGCTGCATGTGCATGGTGGCAAATTCCTGGCAGAAAGGGGGCAGGCTCTGAGGGGAGGGTGATGCTTGGAGCTGGCCTGTGCTGCTCCTGGGCTGTCCGTGGGTAGGTGCTGCCAGGAGGGAGTTTTAGGCACCTGCCCCAGAACATGCTCCTTTTCAGAGGGCACCCTGGACAGCATCTTAACTTCCCTGAGCAGGAGGATGGGCCCTCAGACCGGTATGGGGAACTTGAGAGAGTGACGCTGCTTGCCTAAGTCAGCACACCTCCCTCCGCTCTCCACTTTCCCAATAGCCTAGATCAAAGTGAACCTGGAGATGAGATAATCTCTTCAGTTTTCTCAATTCGGCAGTCCTGTTAGAGCTACTTGGGACTTTTTATTTCTAGAGCTCAATCTTACAAACAAAATTTTTAGACCTGAAATGGGACAAGGCATGATCCTTACTCACCTGAAGACCTTTCACATTCATTTTCTAAAAATGGAAAGATTTTTAGCTTTCCTTAGAATTTTTTGACATTTTCTCTCAGTACTTCACCTTTTGTCATCAGTGTATAAGAGGCATCTAAAGATCTGATTACATTTTAAGTTCCCCCTTAAAGCAGTAAAAATCAGTGTGATTATTACTTCTATTTAATAACTTTCTTTGCTTCTCCACTCTTGATCAATGTTAGAACCAGAATTTACTAGGTGATAGTATTAAATATATTTACACAGACATTCTCAGGAGAGCCTAGTGTGATTTGACCAATGAGACTAGTATCCAATAAAATGTGAGATTTCTTAGTTATCATTTGGTGGGTGGTACAATTCAGTTTTTTTAAATGTTTGTGAAATACTTTAGTCATACAAGATATTAGAGATCTAATTGACAACAGCCCCTTTTCTAGCATCTCCGCTAATTGGTGTCTTGCTTGACTGTTTAAGATGTTTATAGTCCTTATTTTGAGTCTTTTCCACTATAGGAAAATTCTACATAATAATGTTATTTACCTCAATTTCCTTCCCTGTCACTTACAGCTTTAAGCCTTCATCCTATTTGATGAAACTACACTCGGTGTTTAACAGTTTATTACAAATGGTAATTATTCATGATAGTATAAATGAAGGAATACAAACATATGTGTGTCTACCCGAAAATGATGAGAATGCACATAGTTAGGTTTTAAGAGAGGCAGAGGAGGTAGGGGACTGATTTTTCTCTCAATGGAGTGGTGGAGAAGAAAGAATATTTGATTACAGGCTCCATTAAATATACTTCCAGGAAATATTTTTTCTGATCTATGTTAGTCTAATGGAGGTAGAGGAGGAGGTGCTACATCTGAGGTAAGGTATGTTAATGAAAAAAAAAAAACATTCTAGTTTATTTCATAGTAAGTATTTTAAGAGGAAAATACAATGAAGAAGGCACAGTGTAGGTGGACTCTGATACGGAACATTTCTAGAATCCACGACTTAGGCCACTGAAGGGAGCATTCTTTTTGTTTTGTATTTTGGTCTCTTAGGGGGTCGGTGGAGAACGGTGAGGCACCTGATCAAGTTGGAAGTACACAGACTTGTTGAGCAGGATCCTGTGGGCAGAGCCCTGAGATGCTAGGGGGCAAAAAGGAAGGCTGGCCCAGTGAGAGAGGAAATCATGGAGCACACATCATGCTTTTTGCTTGAGGATGACTACTGAAAATGTTGCTGTTTTCTTCTTTTTAGCTAAAATGGGTTCTAGGAAAAAAGTTCACGCGTTTGTCCGTGTCAGACCCACTGATGACTTTGCTCATGAAATGATCAAATATAGAGATGACAACAAAGTAAGTACCATTGTGTCTGCCTTCACCTGCCTGAGAATCTCTCGGTGCTTTCTCACTACACTGTTTTCAAACCACCTTGTAAGGACCAGGACAGAACTGGTAAAGTTCAGATGGAATCTAGAGTCCTTCAAGTCCAGAGCACTCCCCCAACCAGTGCTGTTGATGAGGAAGCTCATGAAACTCCCATTTTTATTGTCTTTTTGGTTAATAGTTTACCTTTATCCTTGTATCTGACACTGGAAGGTGACGTTACTTATAAAACTTTCTGGTGATCAGATCTCCCACTGTACAATCTCCCAGGGAGTACAGTAGGAGTGTCTTCAGTTGATTATTGTTAAACTTACCAAAGAGTGGGAGAAACTTACAGCGAGAACTGGAAAGATCTATCCCTCCCCATGTCCTCACCAATGTCTGAGGACTATTCTGAAGCCTGAGACAGATTTAGCACACCTTGAGAGTTATGGAATGTTTTTATTCAGCAAACATTTGTGGATCTACTATGGGCAGCATGGAGACATTGTTCAAGGGAGCAATGCAAAGGTCAACTTTTCAAGCTTCTAAAGTCCTAGCAGTCAGAAAGAAACTCAGGTGAACTCTGATACGGAACATTTCTAGAATCCACGACTTAGGCCACTGAAGGGAGCATTCTTTTTGTTTTGTATTTTGGTCTCTTAGGGGGTCGGTGGAGAACGGTGAGGCACCTGATCAAGTTGGAAGTACACAGACTTGTTGAGCAGGATCCTGTGGGCAGAGCCCTGAGATGCTAGGGGGCAAAAAGGAAGGCTGGCCCAGTGAGAGAGGAAATCATGGAGCACACATCATGCTTTTTGCTTGAGGATGACTACTGAAAATGTTGCTGTTTTCTTCTTTTTAGCTAAAATGGGTTCTAGGAAAAAAGTTCACGCGTTTGTCCGTGTCAGACCCACTGATGACTTTGCTCATGAAATGATCAAATATAGAGATGACAACAAAGTAAGTACCATTGTGTCTGCCTTCACCTGCCTGAGAATCTCTCGGTGCTTTCTCACTACACTGTTTTCAAACCACCTTGTAAGGACCAGGACAGAACTGGTAAAGTTCAGATGGAATCTAGAGTCCTTCAAGTCCAGAGCACTCCCCCAACCAGTGCTGTTGATGAGGAAGCTCATGAAACTCCCATTTTTATTGTCTTTTTGGTTAATAGTTTACCTTTATCCTTGTATCTGACACTGGAAGGTGACGTTACTTATAAAACTTTCTGGTGATCAGATCTCCCACTGTACAATCTCCCAGGGAGTACAGTAGGAGTGTCTTCAGTTGATTATTGTTAAACTTACCAAAGAGTGGGAGAAACTTACAGCGAGAACTGGAAAGATCTATCCCTCCCCATGTCCTCACCAATGTCTGAGGACTATTCTGAAGCCTGAGACAGATTTAGCACACCTTGAGAGTTATGGAATGTTTTTATTCAGCAAACATTTGTGGATCTACTATGGGCAGCATGGAGACATTGTTCAAGGGAGCAATGCAAAGGTCAACTTTTCAAGCTTCTAAAGTCCTAGCAGTCAGAAAGAAACTCAGGTGCAGCCCTGTGAAGGACACCCTGCTGGACGTGGATTCAGTGACCCTGAAGCACAGAACATTTAATATATGGATGGACCAAGCCCTGCTCTCTTGATCTTATTTTTTCTGCCTGTGGCTGTATCTTGGCTTCTGGATTAAGGCAGCCAGTGTAAGAGTCCAGTGAGAGTCCATTTACATCAGAAGTCCTCATTTCAAAGATTGGAATCTACCAGTAGCCTAACCCAATATATTTCTAAACCAGCTGCTGCCACAGAGGGTTGCCACAGAGGGGTCTAAAAATCTAAAAATAAAATTTTTAGAAATCTTTGCATGTGAAAACGTGCTGATTACAAGTCGGCAGGCACGCTTGATTTAGTGCCAGTGAGTGGCTATGTCGGAATAGTCCAGTGCCTTTCCTGTGGCCATCATTTCTTCACGGCTCACTGTGACCCACAGTGTGTGAGGGAGTAGTTGCTTGCCACAACGCTGAGGGAGGCCTTGCCTCCAGTCACCAAGGAGCTAGGGCTCTAGCCCAGGCCTCCATTCCCAAGCGCACTGTTCTCTCTGGCCTGTTTCAAGGCATTCCTGTGCTTATTGGACTTACCTAAAACTTGTTTAATGAGAATGTGATAAACGTGCTTCACCCCATATCACAGATGAGGGAACCAAGACAGACAGCCCCCTGTCCATGAGGGTGAGATGTGCTGGAAGCAGCACGTGCTCCCGTCTCCTGCTCCTTCCACCCTGAGAGTGTGTGGCCTCCCTGAAGTGGCTCCCTTCCCCCCATCCTGAAGGTCATCCAGGATACATACAAGTCCCTGTTCTGCCTCAAGTTCACCTCCTCTGTTTCCTCCAGGTCAGGCCTTGGCTGCCGTTGACTTTTTTATACCAGTTTCTTAACAAGTCTTCGTTTCTTCCTAGACCATTGATATTCACTTAAAAAAAGATACTCGGAGGGGAGTTGTCAATAACCAGCAGACAGACTGGTCATTCAAACTGGACAGAGTTCTCCACGATGCCTCCCAGGACTTGGTTTACGAGATAGTCGCGAAGGATGTGGTTTCTCAGGCCCTCAATGGCTTTAACGGTAATTTAGTTAATTGTTGTTTTAATGTAAGAACCTGGGGAACACCCCCACCCAGGAAGAGGTACAAGGATTTTATGGTGAATAAAATAAACTACAATTTTTCTTACTAACTTTTGTTTGTCTCCATGTTCTTATGATGGAAAACTTTGGTGACATGGTGGTCATGGCTTGACCCGTGGTCCTGGGTTCCTATCTTCATAGGACGATTTAATGACCCTGACTTTCTGTAGGTCATGGGGATTCAACTATTATCCTGTTTTAAATTCCTCGAATAGTAGTTTTGAAACAATGTCTCTAGGATAAATTTGATGGAGTCAAAACATTTTTCTCCTGGCTACCTGCTAGGAGCTATTTCCATTTATCCTACCAGCACAATTAATCTGTTCCATTCCAGTATTCAGAGAAGGCAATGGCACCCCACTCCAGTACTCTTGCCTGTAAAATCCCATGGACGGAGGAGCCTGGTAGGCTGAAGTCCATGGAGTCGCTAAGAGTCGGACACAACTGAGCGACTTCACTTTCACTGTTCACTTTTCATGCATTGGAGAAGGAAATGGCAACCCACTCCACTGTTCTTGCCTAGAGAATCCCAGGGAGGGCAGAACCTGGTGGGCTACCATCTATCGGGTTGCACAGAGTCGGACACGACTGAAGCGACTTAGCAGCAGCAGCAGCAACAGCATTCCAGTATTAGGTTATTTATATATATCACTAAAAACTTGAGTAGAGCTTGATATTCTTAAGGTAAAATCTTAACAAAAAAAGCCATTTAGCAAATTAAAATTTATAGGGAAATTTGTACAAACTTGTTCAGTCTAATCTTAAGATTTTAAAATCCTTAGAAAAAATACATCACAGTCTATAGACTGTCTGTCTGGTGGCTCCTGACTAGCATGTTCCCCATTTGCAAGCTTTAGGTCTTCTGTTTAAAAGTCAGTTGAGTGTAGAAGCCCGAACATTGTAGCCTGTGTGTGATATACAGGCGTGGTCCTCATTTGTCCTGAGGGGATGTGGCCCTGAGGAAGCAGAGACAGAGGAGCTAAGGCCCAGGGAGGCTAAGAGTCATGGGCTCTGGGTGCTGTGGAGCCACAAATGGGCTCTGAGTCCCAGCTAAACTGATTCCTTCCTGCACACTGCTGCAGGATTAAAGATACTGTTTCTGACTCCAGTGCAGATGTTGAATTCAGGCCTCTTGTGTGAAAACCTACCTATCCCAGGAACTAGAGCATCCATGTGGAAAAGGCGGACACTGATTTCCACCACCCAGTGTTGCCTGGGCATTTCTGCTATGTGAATACCTGCAGAAGCAGCCTTTGGGTTGGGTCTGGTTCAGGCTGCCCAAGTCAGGAGGAAGAGCAGATGGGAACTGGAGCCCAAGGTGACTGGTTTGTGTCCCAGGGCCTGGTGGTGATGGTAGACCTAAAGCACGAGTGAGGGCACTGGGACACATCAGGACCTAGTCACAGTATTCAGTTTCTGAAAGTGGCCTGGGACCAACTTTTAGTCTGTGAGAATGTGCTGCCTACAAAGAATTCTCACCAGTAACAGATGCCCTTCCCACTCCCATCTCTTCCTGGGGATTTTGAAAGCTCTTCTTTCTTTCTGTCTGGGCAGCCTCATGGGGAGACCTAACCCTGAGACCCTGGCCTCAAGTCCATGGTCTTGCTGAAGAAGGGCTGAGTTTGATGCTCTCATCACCCTCATCTTGCTAGGAAAATTCCCAGGTCCTCTGTAGCCTGGAATTCCCTGCTCTCCTCAGAAGCCCTAGGATCAGATCCCCTCTTGGAAAGGGAAGCAGTAGAGCCCTCCATGGAACACTCAGAGCAGCTGTCTGTGTTTGACCCTTTACATCCTGTTTCCCTGCTCAGCCACTCACCCTACATGGCAGGAATTCCCGATGTCCTTAGCTGCTCCTGATGGCCACCTTCACACCAGGGTTCTGGCTAGCGCTGGGCATGCTGGGGGAGGGAAAAGCTGTCCTTAGATCTATTTTCCTGGATGTCACCAAAATGTGCTTTGGAATGTTTGCAGGCACCATCATGTGTTATGGGCAGACAGGAGCTGGCAAGACGTATACCATGACGGGGGCAACTGAGAATTACAAGCACCGAGGGATCCTCCCTCGTGCCCTACAGCAGGTAGAGCGTGGGCCAGTGGGCGGGGTGGCACACAGAAGCTGTCCATCCCAGGCCAGCTCCTGGAGCCAGTGGGATCCAGGCCTCCAAGGAGCTGCAGCCTCTGGGGGAGACAGGTTATGCATGGTGGAGTGTGTGTGTGTGTGTGTGTGTGTGTCTGTGTGTGTCTGTGTGTGTGTGTCCCAGGCCAGCTCCTGGAGCCAGTGGGATCCAGGCCTCCAAGGAGCTGCAGCCTGTAGGGGAGACAGGATATGCATGGTGGAGTGTGTCTGTGTGTGCGTGTGCGTGTGTCTGACTCTGACCGACTCCCATGCTAAGCTTGTTTCCCATTTGGTAAAGAGTGAGTCGGATGTGCAGACTGGCTTCTTGCTGCTCTGTGGGCCTGTGGCCCTGGAACAGAAGGTATGGAGGACCTAGTTCTGTTCCTTCCTGGTTTTAATGAGGGGGAGGGACCATTGCAGAGCTTTCTTACTGGCCTGCTCTGGCTTCTTCCACCACCATCACCCCAGAAAGAGCAAAGGGAAGGAGCAGGGCACGACATGAGCTTTCAGGACCGAGCCAGCCCTGGGGGTCTGAGAAGTGTGACTGAAGACAGGACAGGAGGGCCTTCCTTTGGAGTCTGTTAGCCTGTGTTCTTGGAGAAGGCAATGGCACCCCACTCCAGTACTCTTGCCTGGAAAATCCCATGGACAGAGGAGCCTGGAATGTTGCAGTCCATGGGGTCGCTAAGAGTCGGACACGACTGAGCGACTTCACTTTTACTTTTCACTTTCATGCTTTGAAGAAGGAAATGGCAACCCACTCCAGTGTTCTTGCCTGGAGAATCCCAGGGACAGGGGAGCTTGGTGGGCTGCCGTCTATGGGGTCGCACAGAGTCAGACACGATTGAAGTGACTTAGCAGCAGCAGCAGGAGCCTGTGTTCTGTGAGGACCCTCATTTTGGAAGTGGGAGGCAGAGGATTTTTCCCTAAAAAGCAACTTGAGGTTTTATAGCCCTGTCCAGTAGGAAGTGAAGTTGCCCCTCTTGTGCATAACCATCCATGCTACAATTTTTTGAAGCAATATCCTTAACATCCCACTGTCAATGCCTCAGCATCTTAGACCTTTATTTTCCCCCCTCTTATTTACTTTATTCAGTAGGCAGTAAGGGTCTCAAAAATCTTTCTCTTCATCAGATGTTTGGTCTCCTTGTAAAGCTTTGGGTTTTTGACGTTGAACATGGAGCTTTACTCCATCAATAACATGATTTTCCTGTTGTAGAGCATTGTGAAGTTCTTCTGAAGAAAACTGAATCCAACCCATACCTTTGTGAAAGCCAGTCTCTTCGTCAAAAGGAACAGTGCACTTTCTTACATGGCCAAATTGTGCAAAGTGTTCTCTCAGCTCACTTGAGGCCGCCGTCCCTGGAATTTTTCTGACAAACACAACTGGTCGGCCGCTATCTGTACGCAGTACCATAGCGCCCCTCGCTGCCGAAGCTGCCATCTTTAGCATCTTAGACCTTGATAATCTAGCTTGGTGCTGCCCAACAGAAATTTAATGTAACTCACATACGCAGTTTTAGGGTTTCCAGTAGCCACATTTTAAAAAGTAAAGCAAGTGAAATGAATTGTGGCTTAGCTGGTAAAGAATCCACCTGCAATGCGGGAGACCTGGGTTCAATCCCTGGGTTGGCAAGATCCCCTGGAGAAGGGAAAAGCTACCCACTCCAGTATTCTGACCTAGAGAATTGCATGGAATATGTAGTCCATGGGGTCGTAGAGTCAGATATTATGTATCACTTAAGTGATATATAATAATATATTTTATTTAACTCAATACAGCCAAAATATCATTTCCATATGTAATCAATGTGAAAATTATTGAGATATTTTACATTCTTTTTCCTTACACTAAGTCCTTGAAATGTATTTTACATGGGCTTCCCAGGTAGCTCAATGGTAAAGTACGCCCCTGCAAATTCAGGAGATCCAGGTTCGATCCCTGGGTTGGGAAGATCCCCTGGAGAAAAAAATGGCACCTGACTCCAGTATTCTTGCCTGGAAAATTCCACGGACAAAGGATCCTGACAGGCTACAGTCCATGGAGTCGCAAAGAGTCGGACATGACTTAGCGACTAAACAACAACAACATATTTTATACTTACAGCCCATTTCATCCTTTTTTTGGCTGCACTGCACAGCATGTGGGATCACAGTTCCCTAACCAGGATCAAACCCACACTCCCTGCATTGGAAGCATGGAGTCTTAAGCACTGGACCACCAGGGAAGTCCGCATTTCAATTTAGACCCTAAATATTCATCAGAAATAGTTTCTCTGTATTTTATTTAATGCAATTGACAGTTGAAAGGGTGGACTCATAAATATAAATTGTTCCAAACATACTTAAAAGTTTACCAGTAATTGAATTTAGTATCAGCTTTAATTACTTAATTAAAGTTAAGTAAAATTCAGTTCCTCATTTGCGTGAGCCACATTTCAAGTGCTGAGCAGCCACCTGTGGTTAGTGTCTGGCATGTGGCACAGCACAGATCTAGTCTGTTAGGATAAGGAGGGACTTCAGGGATCATCCAGCCCAGCTCCCCATTTAACAAATAAGAAAGTTAAGGTCCAAAGACGGGGAAAAGGCCAGCCCAAAGTCATCTGCTGATAAGCACTGGGGAGGGTAGTAGGAGCTGAGAAGGCTGAGTTCTGGCTTGGCTTTTTCCCTTATTAGCCGAGCCACCACAGATGGGTGTGGCCCCTGCCCTGCTTCAGCTGCAGTGGACTTAGGAGGATAGAATCATTAATGGATATGAAAGAAGCTTCTGTGTGGTAAAACTCCACAGAACGATATTTTCACTTCACAGTCTTTTCCGTTCATCACGGCTCTACTTCTTGAGACTGTATAATTATTAGCCAATCTGTAAGTCAGGCCTCAAAAAGCTACAAGATGATAGTGAATATCACCCAATGAACTACTAGCTGTTGATGATGACCATCACAGTAAAGTGAAGTGAAATTGAAAAATGAAGTCGCTCAGTCATGTCCGACTCTTTGCGACCCCATGGACTGGAGCCTACCAGGCTTCTCTGTCTATGGGATTCTCCAGGCAAGAATACTGGAATGGATTGGATCTTCCCGACCCAGGGATTGAACCCGGGTCTCCCACAATGCAGGCAAATGCTTTAACCTCTGAGCTACCAGGGAAGCCCATCACAGTAACATGGTAACTAGACCATAAATTCTTCCAGGGTGAGGATTCTCTCCTGAGCTAAGAACTCCCCTAATCCTGAGTGGTCGTTGGAGTTCTGCTCTTGGTGACTGCTGTCCAATCTCCCATCTAGGTTTTTAAGATGATTGAAGAACGTCCCACACATGCCATTACTGTGCGCGTTTCCTACCTGGAAATCTATAATGAGAGCCTGTTTGATCTTCTATCCACGCTGCCTTATGTTGGACCCTCGGTCACACCTATGACCATCGTGGAGAATCCTCAAGGGGTCTTCATTAAGGGCTTGTCGGTCCACCTCACAAGTCAGGAGGAGGATGCATTCAGCCTCCTCTTTGAGGTGAGATGATCAGGACCACAGTTGCCTTCTTCCTAACCTTTTCTTTCTGCCTTCTTTCCTTCTGTTCCCCTTTTCCTCTCTCCTTCTTAGTTTCTTACTTACTTTGATAACCAGAATTAAAATTAATATATACTTGTTTAGCAAGTTCAGATAATAATGAAAAAATGTAGAAGAATTCACTTACCTGTTTTCTACATATGGCAATAATAATGTGTATATATATATATATTTTTTAATATTTATTTATTTGGCTGCACCAGGTCTTAGTTGCAGAATATAGGATCTTTAGTTATGACATGTGGGATCTAGTTCCCTGACTAGGGATCAAACCCTGGGCCTCTGCATTGGGAGTGCAGAGTCCTAACCACTGGATCACCAGGGAAGTCCCAATAATGTATATTTTGGCTTAATAAATTTGACTTCTAGTCTTTTTTTCTCTGGAAGTTTTTTCTTTATTAGTTGAAACTGTCCTTTAAAAAGTTAACCATGGGCATTTGTGATATAGAAAAAAATAAAAATTAATGTCCTTGAAATATAGAGGCTCTTACAAATCAATATGAAAAACATTCCCTGGGATGTGTTATTCTTTTTAAAATCATGTAGATTAAAATTCTTCTGTATTGCTGGTGAACTATAAAGTGTTGTAGCCATTTTGGCAGTTTCCTAAAAAGTTAAACATTAATTTTTTCATAGGACCTAGCAATTCTGCTCCTAGAGATCTACCCAAGAGAAATGAAAATCTATGTGCACACAAAGACTTGTACACAGATATTCATAATAAGATGATTCATAATAGCCAAAGACCAGAAATAACCAAAATATTCATCAACTGGAGTATGGATAAGCAAAATATGGTACATCCAAACAATAGAAAACTAGCGATAAAAAAGAAATGGAACATTGGTACATGCTATGACATGGATGAAATTCCTCCTCCCTCCCTGGAAAAATGCTAAGTAAAAGAATTTTAAAAGGTCACCTAATGTATGACTCCATTCATTTGAAATGTCCTGATAGCCACATCTATAGAGACAAAAACATTGCCTGGGGGAGGGGAGCAGGAAGTGACTGCAAATAGGCCTGAGAAAACTTTTTTGGAATGATACAACATTTTAAAAATAGAATTGTGGTGATAGTGACATAACCCTGTAATTTTACTGATTCAAAAAATCACTGAACTATAATACTTAAAATGGTGAATCTTAGGGTATTTAAAATATATGTCAAATAAAAGTTTTTTAAAAAGTCACTTAGGTGTCCTCAGAGGTGATTTAAACACAGATCCCTTGCATGTACACAGAAGAAAGAGCCTGCCAGGAGGCAGCAAAAACACATTCTCATCTTATTGCTGCTCCTAACATTTCACCATGAAGAATGATGTTTGCCGAAAGTTTCTTGGCTTAAGGTTAAAGAAGGTCCAAGTTTGTGCCGTCTGCGGTGTCGCACAGAGTCGGACACAACTAAGTGACTTAGCAGCAAGTTTGTGAAGAGTTTATCATGAATAAGTATTTATTCATACCCATAGAAGTACTGGGCTTCCCCAAAGAGTCCGCCTGCTAATACAGGAAACGCGGGTTCAATCCCTGGTTCAGGAAGATCCCCTGGAGGAGGAAATGGCAACCCACTCCAGTATTCTTGCTGGAGAATGCCATGGACAGAGGAGCCTGGTGGGCTACAGTCCATGGGGTCGCAAAGAGTCAGACACGACTGAGCAACTAACAGTGGAAGCAAGCACTCTCCTGACTTGTAATCATTTCCTTGGTCTTTATTAGGGCTTAACCACCTGTAGCATAACACTTATATCTCCTCAAATAGTACAAGTTAACCTTTTTAGAAATTTATATAAAAGGAATCATGTAGGATGAATTGTCTTATGTCTTTTACCTACTGTTTATGTGCAGTTCATCTGGTATTGTTATATGTTTTTCACTTTTATCATATTATATTGTGTGAGTATACTACAGTTTAGTTATCCATTCTACTTCAGATGGACAGTTGGGTTTTACTAATTTGGGGATATATCAGACAATGGCACTATGTGTTTATTGACCTAGACCTAGGGACGTTCTTGTATGTATATCTGATGCACATAAGCATGAATTTCTCTAGGTAAAGCCAAGAATTGTAATTGCTAGGTCACAGAGAGTATGTGTCTTAAGCTTTCTTAAATGATACCAATAATGGCATACTCCCTCAACAGGTTGTCAGAATTCCCATTATTCTGATCCTAAAATTTGGACCAGTCTGGCTGGTGTATAGTGTTTCCCATTATGGCCCTATTCATTGGGTTTTATTTCCCTGATTACCAATGAGATTAGGGACCTCATTATGTGTTTATTGACCATTTGGATTTCCCTGTTCATGTCTTTTGATTATTATCTTTACAGATATCTTTTTTCCCTCTCATTTGTATAAATTTATAAATTCTGAAAACTAGTTGTTTTCTCAGTTGTATGTATTACAGCTGTTTTCTATCTCCTGTGACTTGTCTTTTTTTCTTGATATGTCAATTTGATGAACAAACATGCTTAATTTTAGGTTAGCTGAATGTGACAATGAGACCTTGGGGATGTAGCCTGGGAGCCAGCCAGGCCTCCTCCCCAGCCCAGGGCCTCCCCTCCTCTTTAGGTGCTCCACTCTCTGCAGGGGAAGGCAGTATCACTGATTTGGGGTTTCTTCATAGCACTTCTTAGGCTCCTTTAAGGAGACAGGAGTCCCTCCTGTACAAATCTTTTCCTCTAAGTACAGCCATTTCTACATGTCTCCTTTTAACTATATTCTGGTCATAGTGCCTAATCCTGTGAATTAGAGGCAAGGGCTATCTCTTTAAAGATACAAATTACTGATTTTTTTCCTAATGTTTAAATGTAATTCATGTTCACTTTAAAAATATGGACACATAACCTGTATATATAAAAGATCCACCTATAAACTCCAACCTAGAAGTGACCATTATTAACATCTTGGTAGCACCATCTGTTTTTCTTCTATGAATGCTTCTGCATTCCTCAGATTGTACCATCATATGATTTTGTCCTTTGTTTTGTTAATGAAGTGTATTACACTGATTGATCTGTGTATGTCAAACCATCCTTGCATCTGGGGTAAATTCCATTTGGCTCTGGTGGATAGTCCTTTTATTGTGCTGTTGAAGGCAGTTTGCTCCGATTTTTGGATTCTGCATTATTGTTATTAAAAGCTATTTGTCAGCATTCTTCTGGTCACATAACATTGTTCTCCAGACAGATCATTCCTGAATTGTTGGATATGTAGGTTGGTTGTGACTCAATATCTATGACTATTTTTTAGGCTCATAGTTTTTGTTGCCACTTTGCTTTTCAGAAAGCTATTATACACATTCACATGTCGCTAGCAGTGAGTGAAAATATAGGACTCCAATTTGTCTTCTACTAGTTTATAAATCAGATTTCCCTGGAAGGCCTGACTGAGGGCTGTGATGTAAAGATCATTTCTGTATAGTTAAAAAATGACTCAAATGCCTTGTTATTTCAATATGCCAAAATGTCTACATGTTTTCTCTCTTCTTCAGGGAGAGACCAACAGGATTATAGCCTCCCACACAATGAACAAGAACTCATCCAGGTCACACTGCATTTTCACCATCTATGTGGAGGTAAGTACAAGCTCTTTGAATAGCTTGGGAAGGGAGGTCGATTCCCATAGAGCCTGTTCAGTAAGAAGCTTCTCACTGTGACAGCCTAACCTCTGTTTTGGGTGTCTCACAGGCCCGTTCACGGACCTTATCAGATGAAAAGTACGTCACTTCCAAAATTAACTTGGTGGATCTAGCAGGCTCGGAGAGGCTGGGGAAGTCTAGGGTAAGTGGGGGAGCAGGAAGTTCCTCCTCAACAAGCCATGGCCCTGTTTCCAGCTTAGTGTCTGTGTGCGTGGACTGTCCCTCACTGGGCATTCGTGAGCATCATTCCTAGCTAGGCGCAGTTCAGCTGGGGGGACGGAACTAGCAGAGGTGAAACAGCTGCATCAGAGAGGCAATTCCTACTTGGCAGGACTGTTGTAAACGCTAAATGAGATGATGGCTCCTAAATTCTTAGCACAGTGCCTGGCAGTGAGTGCTCCATGCTCATATTAGCATTTCTCTGTGCATGAGTGTTCATATGATGAATATTTGCATGAATTTTTCATCTCACATACATATTCATATGAGTATTAGCATAAGCATTCACAAGAGCATTCAGAAGAGCGTTCAGATGAATGTTTGTATTGGTGTGTTGAATGAATGTTTGTATATTCCCAGGATTATTTGCTCAAATATCTGCACAAATATTCCCCTGTGTGTTCATAACAGTGTGACTTTTAAGGGAGTATTCATATGAATATTCACACAAGTATTCATATTCATATGAGCATTCACGCATATGAATATCTGCATCAGCGTTCCTGGGAGTGTTCTTATTAGCCCAACGTGGAATACAAGACAGGAAGAGAAGACCCTGCTTCTGGGCAGGAGGCTCTGGGCTGGCCACAGACCGGCAGTGTTTTTTGTGGGGCAGCCTCTCCACTTGGCCTGAAGCAGAACTGACCTTTGGTTTGTAGTCCGAGGGCCGAGTTCTGAAGGAAGCCACCTACATCAACAAGTCGCTGTCATTCCTGGAGCAGGCCATCATTGCCCTTGGGGACCAGAAGCGAGACCACATCCCCTTCCGGCAGTGCAAGCTCACCCACGCCCTCAAGGACTCGTTAGGTGAGGGGTGGCTGGTGTGCAGGGAGGAGGGACAGGACTGGCGTGTCTGCTACTGGTGGTGATGGACTTGCTCCCTCCCGGTGGCATGGACTTGCCTGCAGCCTTTTCACAGTGACCTCAGACACACCTGGAAAGGCAAAATCAAGCACAGCGCCCTCTCGTGTCCCCCATGCCATTCTGCTCCCTCCTCAGAGGCTTTGCCTAAGCTTTGGCCTCTACTGGGGGCACCCTCTCATGTCCCCCCATCCCTGAATCAGCTGACAGAATCCTTCATCGCCTTGAAGCCCCAGGTGGAGGGCCTCTCCTGTGAGGTCTTCCCTTTCCTTCAGCCTCCCTGATTGAGGAGCAGGGGCTGTGTCTTGTCATCCTGCATTCCCAAGCTTTTGCATTGGGCCTGAAGGTGGGTGTGTGATTATTAACTGTGTGCCCCCATAAGCAAATCCCTGGCCACAGCCCTCTTGCCCTGCCCCAGCCACCTCGCCTCTGCTTTCTCCCCAGCTCCTCCTTCAGGTACGTTTGGCGGCCTCTCCCCCTTCTCTCCTTCTTCCCCTTGCCTCCCAGGCTTGTGCATGCTTTCCTGTGTCTTCTCTGGCCCTCAGTCGGGTCAGGCTGCTAGAACCAAATACTATGGACTGAGGGGCTTACACTATGCAGACATCTGTTTCTCACCCTCCTGGAGGCTGGAAGTCTCAGATCAAGGTCCAGCAGGAATGGTTCCTGGTGAAAACTGTCTTCCTGACCTATAGATGGCCACTTTCTCCTTGTGTCTTTACATGACCAAGAGAGAGAGAAAGAAAAGAGAAAGATCACAAAAGTGTGACTTTTAAGGGAGTATTCATATGAATATTCACACAAGTATTCATATTCATATGAGCATTCACGCATATGAATATCTGCATCAGCGTTCCTGGGAGTGTTCTTATTAGCCCAACGTGGAATACAAGACAGGAAGAGAAGACCCTGCTTCTGGGCAGGAGGCTCTGGGCTGGCCACAGACCGGCAGTGTTTTTTGTGGGGCAGCCTCTCCACTTGGCCTGAAGCAGAACTGACCTTTGGTTTGTAGTCCGAGGGCCGAGTTCTGAAGGAAGCCACCTACATCAACAAGTCGCTGTCATTCCTGGAGCAGGCCATCATTGCCCTTGGGGACCAGAAGCGAGACCACATCCCCTTCCGGCAGTGCAAGCTCACCCACGCCCTCAAGGACTCGTTAGGTGAGGGGTGGCTGGTGTGCAGGGAGGAGGGACAGGACTGGCGTGTCTGCTACTGGTGGTGATGGACTTGCTCCCTCCCGGTGGCATGGACTTGCCTGCAGCCTTTTCACAGTGACCTCAGACACACCTGGAAAGGCAAAATCAAGCACAGCGCCCTCTCGTGTCCCCCATGCCATTCTGCTCCCTCCTCAGAGGCTTTGCCTAAGCTTTGGCCTCTACTGGGGGCACCCTCTCATGTCCCCCCATCCCTGAATCAGCTGACAGAATCCTTCATCGCCTTGAAGCCCCAGGTGGAGGGCCTCTCCTGTGAGGTCTTCCCTTTCCTTCAGCCTCCCTGATTGAGGAGCAGGGGCTGTGTCTTGTCATCCTGCATTCCCAAGCTTTTGCATTGGGCCTGAAGGTGGGTGTGTGATTATTAACTGTGTGCCCCCATAAGCAAATCCCTGGCCACAGCCCTCTTGCCCTGCCCCAGCCACCTCGCCTCTGCTTTCTCCCCAGCTCCTCCTTCAGGTACGTTTGGCGGCCTCTCCCCCTTCTCTCCTTCTTCCCCTTGCCTCCCAGGCTTGTGCATGCTTTCCTGTGTCTTCTCTGGCCCTCAGTCGGGTCAGGCTGCTAGAACCAAATACTATGGACTGAGGGGCTTACACTATGCAGACATCTGTTTCTCACCCTCCTGGAGGCTGGAAGTCTCAGATCAAGGTCCAGCAGGAATGGTTCCTGGTGAAAACTGTCTTCCTGACCTATAGATGGCCACTTTCTCCTTGTGTCTTTACATGACCAAGAGAGAGAGAAAGAAAAGAGAAAGATCACAAAGAGACAGAGCTCTGGTCTCTCTCTCACTTCTTTTAAGGGGCGCTGATCCTATTATGGGGCTCCACCCTCATGATCTCATCTAAACTTAATTACTTCCTACAGGCCCCACCTCCAAATGCCATCACCTTGGGCAGTAGCACTTCAACATATGAATTTTGAGGGGACACAAGCGCTCAGATAATAACAGATCACCTCCACCAGCCTCAAAGGAATGTCTTGTCAGAAAACCCACATGGTTCACGGACCTTCTGTGTCTTGCTTTCTGCAGGGGGAAACTGCAACATGGTACTCGTGACAAACATCTATGGAGAAGCTGCTCAGTTAGAAGAGACGGTACGTAAGGACAGTCAGTGCAGCCGGATTAGCATCCATCCTCAGGCGTGCCGGACTGGATAAACTGACACAGTAGCCGAAGACATGGTCAAGAGTGGACGGATCCAGGGGATGAGTCTGAGCCAAAAGGGCTCCAGCCGGGATCCAGATACCAAGTCCCAAGGGGCAGAAGCTGTGTCCAGGGGGAGGCAAGGGGGCAAGCTCAGCGTGGGAGCCTCTGTGAGGAGACGAGGCTATGCTGAGCTCGGTAGGGCAAGCACTGTGTTTTCTGACCCACGCAGTGGGAGGCTCAGGAAAGAGGAGGGAGAAGGTGAGTGGCTGGAGGGGCCCTGGTGGCCATGCTGGGGCCTTGGCTGCTCTCCTGAAGATGGCAAGGGGTTGTCACGGGGCTTTAGTAAAAGAGGGTTGTGGCCAGACTCGTGACTCAGGGAGATGAACCCAGCAGCAGGAAACAGGTGATCTGAGGAGGCGAGAGGCTTATGAGAACCAGAGGCAGGAATACGAGCTGAGCTAGTGATACGGGAGAGTCCACATAGCTGAGGCTCCCTGCCTCTCCTCCCAACTCATCATAAGTGAGATAGGGCTGGAAATCTCTCCCTAGACATTTTGCTCAAATGTGGATGGCTCAGGGCAAGTTTCAGTCATATGCAGAATCCACCTGGTGAAACAGGTCAGACACTGCAGGGTGAGACGCTCCTGCAGGGCCTCCCAGCTTTGTGCATTAGCGACCGTCCCAGCTTCCAGGGGGAGTTCTTCTGCTGCACACTCAGCGTCCTGGGACGTGGGAAGCCAGGGAGGGAGCTCCAGCTGACGTGCAGGCAGCATCTCCAGAGGAAGGCTTCAGGACCTACTGGTCTCAGAGTATCATAAAGCGTGAGTGAACCCCAAGAGGAGTCAGGTGACTATTGGGCCTCCTGGCTGCCTGGTTGAGAAATCTGTCCTCCTAGACCATGGAAGACCCTCTCTCCCCTTATGCCCGCCTCTGAGATGGTCACACAGGGAGCAGCTCTCCTGGCACCTGCTGTCCCCGGAGGCTCGTACCCACACCACCTGGGATCTCTGCCCAGGACTGTGCCCACAGGAGCCCCAAGGAGCTGCTGGGAAGGGGTATCGGGCTGGGACAAAGGCAGATTGGCAGTGGAAGGTCATGATTCTTTTCTCCAAATGTTCCAACTTTAAAACAGTGCCTGTCGTGATCCGTGTTGCTCTATGCAGTGACCCTGCCTGTGTGTACAAGGGAGCCGTGGCCACACGTGCTGCTGTATTGCAGCAGGAGTCTGGTTTCACCCCACACAGAAGTAACTCTAATGACAGGGGCCTCTTTGGGCTGACTGTGGGCTGACTGTGGGCCAGTTCTGTCCAGAGCACATTGCACACCTGAGCACTAAGTCTCCCAGTGACCCTGTGAGCCAGGTCTCCTCGATTTTAGAGAGGTTACAAGACCCATCTGAGGATGTACAGTCGGTCAGTCTGTGCAGAGCTCTTAACCACTAGGCAAGACTGTCCAGTGGAAGGGCCCTTTCAGGCCTTCCTCAGGCTATTTCTGGGTGACCCATCCCTCCTCTGAGTCTGCCCAGCGTAGTCTGAGGCTGGGATGTCAGGGCCTGCCTCACGTGCCTCTGGCTGCTCCTCACACCGGGGAGCAGCCCCCCACTCCTCACGGAACATCACTGCTCTGGGGCTGTCTCGCAAGTGCCTACCCATGGGCCTGAAGCCATAATCACCCCTGGCTGGCTGTGCCCCTGGAGGGACACAGACAAGACCCCCCAGATGTCACTCCATGGGCCCATGGAGCATTCCTCTCTTTGGGGAGATTTGCTTTCCAGTGGACTCCTTTAGACATTGTTTAGCAAATGTCTCTAGTCACAAGTAATTTGCCAAGAACATAGAGGTCTGTCTGATCTGTTTTTCAGTTGTCTTCACTGCGGTTCGCCAGCAGGATGAAGCTGGTCACCACCGAGCCTGCCATCAATGAAAAGTATGATGCTGAGGTATTAAGGGCGTAGGCAGGTGTCTCCCTCTGGGGAAGATGTATGGGTTTGCTCCCCGGGTCCCATGAACCTGGCTTCTCTTCCTGCTTCCACCAAAGATACCCATGCTATCCTGAGTCAGTCACTTTCTGTTCTGGGGTAGGTCAGTGTTCAGAGTCCCTGGAGAGCCCCCTGGGGGCTGCCACCAAGGTGAAAGGGCTAGGTCAGGCCCCCACCCAATGCATGGGGCCTCAAGGCTTCTGAGTACCCCGGGCTTCTGCATGGGAGTCCTTAGAGCTGCTTCTGAGCTTACTCCATGTGGGCTGTCTCTCAGACTCATCTGGCCGGGTCATTACTGAACCACTTTCTTCCCAGCCTGAGTGATCCCTCTCGGCATACAGCTGACCAATCAGGAGGAATGCTCAGCATCAACACTAACCAGGGAAATGCAATTTAAAACCTTAGTGGAATTCCACCTTCAGACTAGCAAAAATTAGACATTTTCTGACAATGCAAAACATGGTGAGTATGTGCAGGACAGCAGATGTTATTTATTTCTGGTCAAAGGGTAACTGCCAACCACTTTGGAGAGCATTTTGGCAACATCTACTGAAGTAAAAATACATTTACCAATAATTTGCTTTTCCTTTAAGATGCTTATGCAATCATAGTTATTGGAGAGGAGCACATGTGTGCCCTAAACCCATGACAAATCACCTAAACTTTCCAGACTCTAAATCCTGAAGGAAAATAACAGTCCCAGGGCTCTATGTATCTAAACCATGGTGTGGAGGTTGAGGAAGAAGTAGAGCTTAGAGCTTACCCCAAGGGCTCACTGAACCACAGGTCACTGGACCCGTTCCCAGAGTTCCTGATTGCCTCGGTCTGGAGTGGGGCTGAGGGTTCAGATTTCTCCTAAGTGTTCCCAGTGCTGCTGTTCTGGGACCTCACTTGGAGAACGACTTGCACTGTAGTTAAGAGCCCTGGCATGTGCATTGGGCTATCCTGGTTCAGGAGCCTGTTCTCTCAGCTGTCTAGCCTCAGTGAGATACTTGTTCTTTCTAAGGGAAGGATAACAGAGTCCACCCTCAAAGAGATGTTGTGAAGAGTATGGTAACGAGTAGAAATCATTTAGCACAGTGCGGTCACGGCGTAAATGTTTAGGAAATGTGCGTTAGCAGTCCACTCGGTTCTGCAGACAGGCAGTGTCACTTCTCGGTGTACAGTCCAGTGGCATTCTCACGGATGCACAGAGACTTACAGAAAGCGGTGCTGCACCGCTTACTGCAATGGTGAAAAGTTAGGAATGCAACTAATAGCCTTTACTGGGACAGTAGCTAAGCAGGTTGTGGAGGGAGGGAGCAGAGCTTGAGCTTTGCGCATGGATAATCTCTAGGGAGAAAACAACTTGGGGATTGAAATGGTGGCATCTAGCATTCATACCAAGTATAAGGAACATAAAAAGCAATGCTGATTATTCTTAGTGCATACGTGTGCGTGCAGCCAAAGAAAAAAATGTGTGGGAGTGAAAAGAGCTGGGGGTTCCCTCTGGATGTCAGGGTGGGGAATGGACTCAGAGTGGGGTCCAGGGGCTTCACATTTATCTTAAATTTTTTATTTCTTTTGAAAACAAAAAATACCTGCAACCAGTATTTAGCATGCTGTTAAAAAGTCAGATTTTAGGGTAGTCTTCCCAAAGTTTCATGGCATTATTTTCTATGCTTTTCTGTAGCTTGGAGCTTTTCTTATTTATTTGTCTTACTTGGTATTCACTTAGCTTAGGACTACCACATTACCACCTGTGAACCTGGCTTGGTGGGCATTGCACCTGATTCCAAGGACTTTCATTTTAATGTAATTCCTGTTCTGAAATCGGCACTGTTGGTCCTGGACAGCCAAGTTGCCATGTGGCCAAATGTGAATGTGTTTATAATCTTTGTGATGAGCCTTTTCCTTTCTGTGCACGAGTTCTTGAGAAAGTGGCTTCCATGCTCTCAGGGCGCAGCTTGGAGCCTAGGGAGCCAGGGCAGCAGATGGCCCTTTTCCTCCATCACCTGACTGGCCCAGAGGTCTCAGCCTGGCTCCTCACCCCACGCTGGATGGAGGAGTCATCGAGCTGGAGGTCCCCAGCAGCTCTGCCAGGTTCCCTGGCTGCGTAGAGTGCATTTTCTAGAACTGAGACCCTCAGCTGGGACGAGGGGATGAAGAGGAGTAGGAGCTGACCACCAGTCCTCTCTCAAAGGACTTTCCTCAGTCACCTCATAGGAAGTCCACTGAAGGACTATCTTGAGGTTGCCCAGAGGGGCAGAGTCAGAATTGGGACCCTGGTCATGGGTCTTGAGTTCAGGCTTTGTGCTCTGATTTGCCAGTGAGCCACCAGGACCCCTTGCTATAGACTGGTCACTGCTTTGGTCACCAGATGGACAGAGGACCCTGACAGGCTACAGTCCATGAGGTTGCAAAAGAGTCAGACTTGACTTAGTGACCCAACAACTAAACCTGAGACCCAGCTGTCAGGGGCTCCCTCTAGTGGCCATTTTGAACAACTAGAAGAAGCTTATTGTTCACACCGAAGGTTCTCAACACGAAGTCCTGGGCTTATATGAAAGACTCAAGGACAGTATCATATGTAAACTGAGTAAGCAATTCTGCTTCTAGAAATGTATCATTTATTCGTTCAGCTAAAATTTATGGAGTACTTACTATGTGCCAGGCACTTTTTGAAGCACTTGGGACACGTCAGTGGACCAACAGAAACACAAAGCTGTCTTGAAGAGCTGACAGTTCACTAGAGATGGGAGAGACAGATGTAATAAACGTAAGAAATCAGGCAGTTCTAGATTCTTCCATTTGCAACAACATGGATGAACCTCGAGGACATCGTGCTAAGTGAAATAAGCCACATACACAAAGAAAAACACTGCATGATCTCACTTATATGTGGAACCTAACACAGTCAAATTTACAGAAGCAGAAAGCAGAGCAGTGGTTACCAGGAGTGAGAGCAGGCAGGCTGAGATATGGGAGATGTGGGTCAAAGAGTACATATTTTTAGTCCTAAGATGAATGAGTTCCAGGGATCTAACATATAGCATGGTGAATATAGTTAATAGTAGTGTGCTGTATACTGAAAATTTGCAAGGGAAGTAGATCTCAGAAGCTGTACCACGTACACAAAAAATGGTGACTAGTGGATATGTTAATTAGCCTGACAGTAGTAGTCATTTCATCGTGTACATGTATATCAAAACATCATATGTTGTACACCTTAAATATATATAATTTTTCTTAAAACTAAAATAGCTTAAGTTCTAGAGCTTCACTGTCCAATACAGTAGCCACTACTCACACATGGCTTCTGAAATCAGTAAAAAAACAAAAACAAAAACAACTTTCTTTTTGGTCACACCTCATGCCAAATCACTGCAGATGGTGACTGTAGCCATGAAATTAAAAGACGCTTACTCATTGGAAGAACAGTTATGACCAACCTAGATAGCATATTCAAAAGCAGAGACATTACTTTGCCCACTAAGGTCCAGACCTCTACTCAAGGCTATGGTTTTTCCTGTGGTCATGTATGGAT
>SJYT01014145.1:655486-678594 GCA_006410635.1 Cephalophus harveyi
CCACCTCATGCGAAGAGTTGACTCATTGGAAAAGACTCTGATGCTGGGAGGGATTGGGGGCAGGAGGAGAAGGGGACGACCGAGGATGAGATGGCTGGATGGCATCACTGACTCGATAGACGTGAGTCTGAGTGAACTCCGGGAGTTGGTGATGGACAGGGAGGCCTGGCATGCTACAATTCATGGGGTCGCAAAGAGTCGGACACGACTGAGCGACTGAACTGAACTGAACTGAACTGGACATGCCACAGGGATACTAGTTCCCCAACCAGGGATCAAACCCATACCCCTGGCAGTGGAAGTGCGGGGTCTTAACCATGGGACCTCCACGGAAGTGCTCTGAAATCAGTAAAATTAAATAAAATTTAAAATTTTTTTAAAATTCACTTCCTCTGTCCCACTAGTCACACTGTAAGTGTCCCACAGCTTTATGTGGCTTGTGGCACAAACAGAACCTTTCCATCATTACAGCAAGTTCCGTTAGCACTGCTCTAGGGTATGTTCTATGAAAAAAAACTAGAGCAAGATTTTTAAAAAGAGTGGTGAGAGAGTGGGAGGGGATTGCAGTTCTACACGGGGTAACTGAGGGGTGCCTAATTTAGCAGTGTTTGAACAGAGACTTGAGGAAGGTGAGCTATGCGAATACCTGGGAGAAGCGTGTCCCAGGCAGAGGGGACAGGCAGCACAGAGGCAGGAGCGTGCTCATTTGGTGGGAGTGGTGTGAGCAGGGGAAGAAGTGTAGGCAAGGAGTAATGGGGCAGATCACAGCGCATTGCTGCTGCTGCTGCTAAGTCGCTTCAGTTGTGTCCAACTCTGTGCGACCCCATAGACGGCACCCCACCAGGCTCCCCTGTCCCTGGGATTCTCCAGGCAAGAACACAGGAGTAGGTTGCCATTGCCTTCTGCAATGCATGAAAGCGAAAAGTGAAAGTGAAGTCATTCAGTCGTGTCTGACTCTTCGCGATCCCATAGACGGCACCCCACCAGGCTCCTCCCATCACCTTCTCTGACATAGCACATAGGTCACTGTTATCCTACACGAAGATGTAAGAGCAAAGGTGTTCTGCAGCGTTGTTTATAGCAGCAATAAATGGAGGTGGCATACCTGTCAGTGGGAAATGGTGATGCCTTGTGTAGTGGCTGGAGAGGATGAGGGTGACATCCTGGAGGCACCGGCTGCACGGAGAGGGCGGTGAGCCTGGTGGATTGAAGTATGCTGGAGCTTCTGGGGTTGGGCTTTAGGGTGGTCCTAGTGGAGCCCATACTCACTCTGTTCTCAATCTCCCCTGCAAGTAAGAGGCAAAGGACAGAGAAGTGCTGAAACCCTTTCAAACCCCCAGTTGGGGAAAAGTCACCAGCTGGGAGGGAATCGTCCAAATGTTGAGATCACACTCCACGGATTACCTGCAAGGGCCAGGATGTCCAAGGACAGGGTGGGGAATTATTAAGTGGCTTCTCTGACTGTCCTCCTTGCTACCCCCGCCTCCCCATATGCTTCCCTGGCAGAGAATGGTCAAGAACCTGGAGAAGGAGCTAGCACTGCTCAAGCAAGAACTAGCCATCCACGACAGCCTGGTAAGGGGCTAGAGGTGATGGGCGGAATACTAGAGGGACTAGGGTCAGGGTACCAAGTGGGCAGAAGGACTAGGTGGGAGGGGGCAGTGGGTCAGGGCAGGGGTGGATCAGAGGGTGGAGTGGGTGAGCAGAGGGACTGGGAGGACAGGGGGCCACGTGGGTCAGGGGCTGAGTAGACAGGGGACTGGGGGAACAGCGACTGCGGGGGCAGAAGGCCTGGGGGGTCAGGGATGCCTGTTGGGCAGAGACTCTGGAAGAACAAGATGTAGGCAGGGCTGTCAGATGGTCAGGGAGCAGAGCCAGGCAGTAGGCAGGAGGATGAAGGGCAGGGGCCACAGGCCTGGCAGGTGTGGGTAGAGAGGCAGACAGCCTGATGATGGCTCAAGGTCAGGGAGGTGGACAGGCTGGATGGTTATTAGGGGCAGCAGGGAGCTGGAAGGTAGGGGTGGGGGGCAGGAGACCTCCAGTGCTGGTCTGAGCTGATGCTCATGGTCCAGAGGGTCTCAAGGCAGAGGCGCCCCCTCCCTCCTGTGGCCCTCATCCCACAGTCTGCTGAGACTCAGCCAGCAGAGCCCCCCGGCTTGGAGGAGCAGCCCCTTGTCTGGCAGCCTTTCCTTCCCCACCCCACTTGGTTGTCCCATGCTGACCCGACTACCTGGCCTGTGCGTCAGGCCCTCCCTACCAGGACATGGTGATAAAGGGAGCAGAGTGGCTTGGGTAGCCAGGCTCTCTGCCCAGCCTCCCCACTTTGCTCCTCAGAATGGTCCCTGCCACCCTGCTTGGGCTCGGGTGCTTGGAGCTTAACAGTACGTTCCTCTTCCTTTTCCAAGGCCAACCGTACCCTCGTGAACTATGACCCTATGGATGAAATCCAGATTGCTGAGATCAACTCCCAGGTGCGAAGGTACCTGGAGGGAACACTGGAAGAGATTGACGTAAGGAGCCCCTCAGGACCCCCATGTCCGGCTGGCCCGGGCCTCTGTCTCCCGGCCACACCGTGATGTATGCTGCGCTAGCCTGGGAACCTCACTGAGAGGGTGCAGGGGGCATAGGGGAGGTGGTGCTGGACTCCTGGCCTCAGGGCCCTTCAGTCCACTGAGGCCGCACCATCCATGTTTAGGGTCGCAAGGCTGTGGGTGCCCCACAGCCTTGAACACAGGGGAGGTGGTCCAAGCTTGAACACAGTGGGGGTGGTCCATCACGGGGCCACCAGTACAGATCCTAAAGCCAAGCTGCTCTGGGTCGAATCTCAGAGCCCAGCAGTCTCCCTGCTGAGTGGCCTCAGGAAAATGCTCAAGCTCGTGTGCGCTGGTGGCCTGACCTGTACGGTGGGGAGGAAAACCGGCTGGGATGAACTGGGATGCAGCACCTCAGGGGCTTGTCTGTGGCAGCAGAGCAGGGGCATTAAAGGATGGCGGTCATGCTGGCTGTCTACAAGGGGGACCCCTCCAGGGCCCATGCTGGAGTGGGCCAAGGAGGCCCAGAGCAGCCACAAAGGGAAGGCTCTCGGGGGGAGAGGCTGGCAGGCCTCTCATCAGGGGCTCACGGCCCGAGCCTTGCCCAGCCTGTCACTGTCAGCAGCTGCCAGAGGCAGGCCTGGGACAGCTGAGGGCTCTTCTGGTCTTTCTAGGAAGGGCAGCCCCAGAATGACCGTCAAGGCTAATGCTAGAGGGCAATGGGGTCAAGAGAGGCCGACGGTCTTCCCTTCAGCCACAGGTGTGTGTGTGTGTCTGTGCCCACACAGAATGGTTCATAATGGATCCTTTTGGAAGCAGGAGAGAGCTGAGGACAGTTAATTTTATTTAGATGTTTTCTTAGTACCTTCAAGAACTAGAGTCATTTCAATTTTATATAAATCTTCAGTCAGAAAAGGTGATTTTTTATAGCCTCAATAAATAGTTTCCAAATTACTAATCAAGGGTTTCTCTGTTCTTGAGGAGGGCTTGACTGGCACTTTGCTGAGAGGGTGTTGGTACATGTCCCCTTCTTGAGACACATGGTCCAAGGCTTAGTCAAGGGGTCCTGATTTCTCTACAGACACAGCCTTAGTCCCGTGGTGCCCCTGGTCTAACCTCTGCCTTGCTCTCCTCCCCAGATAATCAACCTCAGACAGATCCAGGAGGTGTTCAACCAGTTCCGGGTGGTGCTGAGGTAAGGGACCCACCACACCCACCCAGACCTGCATCAGGCTGCCATTCGCCTTTCCCGTGGTCTGGCTGCCGGCCTCCCGGTGCTCTGCCTTAAATGGTGATGCCTTGTGTAGTGGCTGGAGAGGATGAGGGTGACATCCTGGAGGCACCGGCTGCACGGAGAGGGCGGTGAGCCTGGTGGATTGAAGTATGCTGGAGCTTCTGGGGTTGGGCTTTAGGGTGGTCCTAGTGGAGCCCATACTCACTCTGTTCTCAATCTCCCCTGCAAGTAAGAGGCAAAGGACAGAGAAGTGCTGAAACCCTTTCAAACCCCCAGTTGGGGAAAAGTCACCAGCTGGGAGGGAATCGTCCAAATGTTGAGATCACACTCCACGGATTACCTGCAAGGGCCAGGATGTCCAAGGACAGGGTGGGGAATTATTAAGTGGCTTCTCTGACTGTCCTCCTTGCTACCCCCGCCTCCCCATATGCTTCCCTGGCAGAGAATGGTCAAGAACCTGGAGAAGGAGCTAGCACTGCTCAAGCAAGAACTAGCCATCCACGACAGCCTGGTAAGGGGCTAGAGGTGATGGGCGGAATACTAGAGGGACTAGGGTCAGGGTACCAAGTGGGCAGAAGGACTAGGTGGGAGGGGGCAGTGGGTCAGGGCAGGGGTGGATCAGAGGGTGGAGTGGGTGAGCAGAGGGACTGGGAGGACAGGGGGCCACGTGGGTCAGGGGCTGAGTAGACAGGGGACTGGGGGAACAGCGACTGCGGGGGCAGAAGGCCTGGGGGATCAGGGATGCCTGTTGGGCAGAGACTCTGGAAGAACAAGATGTAGGCAGGGCTGTCAGATGGTCAGGGAGCAGAGCCAGGCAGTAGGCAGGAGGATGAAGGGCAGGGGCCACAGGCCTGGCAGGTGTGGGTAGAGAGGCAGACAGCCTGATGATGGCTCAAGGTCAGGGAGGTGGACAGGCTGGATGGTTATTAGGGGCAGCAGGGAGCTGGAAGGTAGGGGTGGGGGGCAGGAGACCTCCAGTGCTGGTCTGAGCTGATGCTCATGGTCCAGAGGGTCTCAAGGCAGAGGCGCCCCCTCCCTCCTGTGGCCCTCATCCCACAGTCTGCTGAGACTCAGCCAGCAGAGCCCCCCGGCTTGGAGGAGCAGCCCCTTGTCTGGCAGCCTTTCCTTCCCCACCCCACTTGGTTGTCCCATGCTGACCCGACTACCTGGCCTGTGCGTCAGGCCCTCCCTACCAGGACATGGTGATAAAGGGAGCAGAGTGGCTTGGGTAGCCAGGCTCTCTGCCCAGCCTCCCCACTTTGCTCCTCAGAATGGTCCCTGCCACCCTGCTTGGGCTCGGGTGCTTGGAGCTTAACAGTACGTTCCTCTTCCTTTTCCAAGGCCAACCGTACCCTCGTGAACTATGACCCTATGGATGAAATCCAGATTGCTGAGATCAACTCCCAGGTGCGAAGGTACCTGGAGGGAACACTGGAAGAGATTGACGTAAGGAGCCCCTCAGGACCCCCATGTCCGGCTGGCCCGGGCCTCTGTCTCCCGGCCACACCGTGATGTATGCTGCGCTAGCCTGGGAACCTCACTGAGAGGGTGCAGGGGGCATAGGGGAGGTGGTGCTGGACTCCTGGCCTCAGGGCCCTTCAGTCCACTGAGGCCGCACCATCCATGTTTAGGGTCGCAAGGCTGTGGGTGCCCCACAGCCTTGAACACAGTGGAGGTGGTCCAAGCTTGAACACAGTGGGGGTGGTCCATCACGGGGCCACCAGTACAGATCCTAAAGCCAAGCTGCTCTGGGTCGAATCTCAGAGCCCAGCAGTCTCCCTGCTGAGTGGCCTCAGGAAAATGCTCAAGCTCGTGTGCGCTGGTGGCCTGACCTGTACGGTGGGGAGGAAAACCGGCTGGGATGAACTGGGATGCAGCACCTCAGGGGCTTGTCTGTGGCAGCAGAGCAGGGGCATTAAAGGATGGCGGTCATGCTGGCTGTCTACAAGGGGGACCCCTCCAGGGCCCATGCTGGAGTGGGCCAAGGAGGCCCAGAGCAGCCACAAAGGGAAGGCTCTCGGGGGGAGAGGCTGGCAGGCCTCTCATCAGGGGCTCACGGCCCGAGCCTTGCCCAGCCTGTCACTGTCAGCAGCTGCCAGAGGCAGGCCTGGGACAGCTGAGGGCTCTTCTGGTCTTTCTAGGAAGGGCAGCCCCAGAATGACCGTCAAGGCTAATGCTAGAGGGCAATGGGGTCAAGAGAGGCCGACGGTCTTCCCTTCAGCCACAGGTGTGTGTGTGTGTCTGTGCCCACACAGAATGGTTCATAATGGATCCTTTTGGAAGCAGGAGAGAGCTGAGGACAGTTAATTTTATTTAGATGTTTTCTTAGTACCTTCAAGAACTAGAGTCATTTCAATTTTATATAAATCTTCAGTCAGAAAAGGTGATTTTTTATAGCCTCAATAAATAGTTTCCAAATTACTAATCAAGGGTTTCTCTGTTCTTGAGGAGGGCTTGACTGGCACTTTGCTGAGAGGGTGTTGGTACATGTCCCCTTCTTGAGACACATGGTCCAAGGCTTAGTCAAGGGGTCCTGATTTCTCTACAGACACAGCCTTAGTCCCGTGGTGCCCCTGGTCTAACCTCTGCCTTGCTCTCCTCCCCAGATAATCAACCTCAGACAGATCCAGGAGGTGTTCAACCAGTTCCGGGTGGTGCTGAGGTAAGGGACCCACCACACCCACCCAGACCTGCATCAGGCTGCCATTCGCCTTTCCCGTGGTCTGGCTGCCGGCCTCCCGGTGCTCTGCCTTGTCTGGTGTGCGCGGAGCCGGATCGGAGGCCTCTGGGTATGGCAGCCCCGGGTGACCCCAGCAGTCTGCCTCTGAGCTCTCAGGTCCTCCTACCCTTCCCTTCCCCTGGAAGTGGGGACAGCCCCCCTTTTAAGGGCTACGCAGAGAGGAGGCAGTCCCTGGTTTCTGAGTTCGTTCACTGGACAGGAGGTCTTTATGTGGCCAGAGCAGGGCGTTTTGATGCTCCTGGCACCGTCCTCCCCACCTCAAGAGGGATTTGTGGTTTACTGGTATGTCTGTGGTATGTCTGTGGTACAGACATACCTGTAGCCTGACTGGCTCATGCTGGGTGTTATCACAGAAGCTGGGCATATGATTCCGAAGGGCCTGTTAGAGACAGATAGGGATGCATGAGGCAGGCTTGGGGTCCTTGTCCAAGGTCATCTTAGAGCAGCTGTTCTTGACACATAGGGTGACCCCTGTGGATTTGGGGACTGGACAGTGGGTACATGCTTTGGGGAGTGGGGAGCGGGGAGTGAGCGTGTTCTGTCTGGTCTGGTTCACGATGAGGGCGTGGCTCTGTCTCAGAGGCCACACACAAACAACTTCTAACTCCAGAACTTGGTGCTTGCCCCAGTGGGTTCAGCTTGTCCAGGTGCGAGGGGTTCTTTCACTCTGTCTCCCAAGCCAACAGGAACAGGAAGTGGAGTCCACTTTGCGCAGGAAGTACACCCTCATAGACAAGAATGACTATGCAGCCATCTCTGCTGTCCAGAAGGTAAGCACGCCTGCCTCTTGCCAACAAGACTCACATCAGAGTTTTGCATTCCCAGATCCTGCCAGAGGCAGCGAGTGTCCCACAGTAATAGCGGATCTAGGGTCATAACAGGTAAAGGTTAACACCAGCATGAGCATGGAATGACCCATGCAAGAGTCAACCACGTATGAATTCAAAATGATCTCCATAAATTGGAGATGTGCCCAGCAGCAAACAAGACAGTTGCCACAGTTAGGTTGGAAATGGGCCTCAGGAGTCTCCGAGTACGGATGAGACACCCAGCTATGAGAACAGTTGGTGCAGACAGTGGATGTTTGGTGGGGTGGTCGGAGACAGCTGACGTGGGGACAGCCTGAAGTGACATCCGCAGGAGCCACATCTCGGTGTGTGGGATGAACATGTCCATCTTTGGTCCATATACACCTGGGTCCCCCAGGGGCCTGAACACTTGATCTGACCTACAGACCTGTGACTGGCCTCTGTCCAGGCAGGGCTTGTAGACGCTGACGGCCACCTAGTGGGCGAGCCTGACGGACAAGGCTTCGGACTCGGAGTCGCCCCTTTCTCTACCAAACCCGGGAAGAAATCCAAGTCCAAGAAGATGTTTAAAGAGCAGCTCAGGTGAGTGATGATCCTGATGCTCCCACTGATCAGCACCTTGCCCTCCTTGGCTGGCGGAGGGGAGGACACAGCTGTCCCTCCCTTCCCCCAGTCTTAGTGATGGGGTGGGGTGGTCACAATGGACATCACCCCTGCCGATGCTAACAGTGTCTGTGGGGCCCAGGCTAGGACTGCTCATCTGTCATGCTCACAGCGGTTCTGTGAGGTGGGAGTTGATGTCTCCAGTTTACTCATGAGGAAACCAAGGCTCAGAGAGGGGAGGTCATTACAAGGTCACACTGCTGAGGAGTGGCAGAGTGGAAATGAGAAGCTGGGCTGCCACTAGCCCACTGGTACTTCATGTGGAAACCCACCCCACCACCACATTACTTCTGTGACCCAGCTGATTGGCACCCATGTCACCTAAAAACCCCAGCCCACCTTGCAGGCAAGGCACATTTGTGGGTGCACGGTGGGAGGGATGTCAAGGTTCCCTTAATGAGCCAACCTCTTTGGGAAGTGCTGTGGTAGACAAAGCCCCCACTCCGAGGGTAACTCCCGGGCTCACCTTGCTGTGTACTTCTCTCACCCAAGAGGGTCACCTTCTGTGAGGCATGAGAGCTTCTCTGCCTCGGTTTCCTTCCGCTAAGTGGGAATTATAATAATAATAATAGCATCAGTCACGGGGGTGGTTTTGAGGATAAGTGAGTAAACGCAGCCCCTGTCCCTGGAAGACCTCAATACCAACATGTTGTTAACCATCATTACCTTTTCCTTGTGAAAGGACATGGGTCAAAGCTGGCAGTAGCAAACGGTCCCGTGCAGGACTGGCGTCGGGTAGCGGGGCGGCCTGGCCCCCTCCCGCCTCTTCAGGCAGGGCGGCCACCCCTCTGTGCTGCGGTCAGGCAATCAGTGTGACAGTTGATCGAGGCTGGGGCCCCGGGCCACACCTGTTGCAAGAAGGCCAGAGGAGGAAGCAGTCACGGAGGGAGCCATGGCAGCCTTCCTTAGTTCAGCCCTGCCCTCACGTGCCTCTCGGGAGGCAGGGCCCTGGGCGCCGTCACGTGCAGAGGGATGGCTCTTTTCCCGGGAGCTGGTGTGGGCACTAATGGCAGGTGGGCGAGCAGGTTGTGGGCTGGTCAGAGCAGGGGTGCAGACGTGTCTATCTTTACTGCTGGGTCTCAGACAGACGTGCCCAGGACGAGGGCTCTGCTTTCCTTCCCAGGAGTGCCTGTGTGACTCCAGCCTCAGCAGCCAGGATGCTCCTTAGAGCCTGTGGCCCACCCCAAGGTCCTCATGCCTCCAAACTGGAGACTCCCCATTCCTCCCACGTTTCTCCTGCCAGGACAGCCGAGGGAAGACCTCTTGTTCTGATAAAAGGGAGACAAATGCTCCCCTCCTCCTTCCCACATACATGGCTTAGGGCTGTACTCTCCACCCTTTGGCTGAGGTGTGTGTTAAGACTGGAGCTAAGTGGGATGGGGTTCTGCTGTATGAGTGTTGAGCAGGATTACTCCCCTCAATGTCAGAGACACTGAGCCCGGGGTCTCCCTCCCTTCTCCTTCCAGCTCCTCAGCAAGAAAGGAGGGTGCCAGCAGCCCTCTGAGTGGCAAGGACTTGGATGTTTCCACCTCCAAGACCCAGCTGACCCTGTCCTCCAAGGATGGGGATGTCAAAGACATGCTTGTGCGGGACCGGGAGACCAATACTGAGCCCCTGGCCTCTGACTCCCCAAAGGAGGAATTACGCCCACCCAGGTGACCATCTAATGCTAGCTCCTGCGCCAGATCATACAAAACCAGACTATGACGTGGAAAGAGCACCTGCAGACAGAAGAGAGATAAACTAGGGTGACAGGCAAAGACTAGGAGCACAGCCCCAAAGGAGAAACACGGTGGCTTATACAGGCGCAAACTGGCTCAATCTTAGGGGCCACCCAAGATGCAGGGACACACAAAATCATTTTAGACCCTCCAAATAGCAATTATTTAAATAATTAAATTCGCACATTATGGCTAAGTAATGTATTCAAAAGATACAAAATTCTCAAGTGTGAGACCCTTCCTCCAGCCACCCAGTTCTTCTCCCTGGTCATTGAGTTTTTAGGAATTGAGTTTTGAGTAATTAAGTTTTTAGGAATCTGTCCTGAGGAAATAATCAGAGATTTAGACAAAAATTTATGTAAAAAGATTGTGTCATTAATTTAAAAAGCAAAAGGAAAATTTTTTTGGTAATACTTTCAATAATCAACATTAGGGAAAGGGCACCAAATGAATGATTCTCTCTGCCCTTGAAATGTACAAAGATGTACATGAAGAATTTTTCTCCAGCTTGTGAACATTTCCAAACATTCAGAGAAGTTGAAAGATCTGTATAGTGAACACTCTCTTGATTGTACTGTTACTATAGTATTTCATCACGTGTTTTTCTCTCCATCTTTTCATCCATCTTTTTTTTAAAACGGATTTCAAACTAAGTTGCAGACAATCTACTTTCACCTACATGGCACTACATCTTACATCTAGTTAATAATAACTGCTGCTGCTGCTGCTGCTAAGTCGCTTCAGTCGTGTCCGACTCTGTGCGACCCCATAGACGGCAGCCCACCAGGCTCCCCCGTCCCTGGGATTCTCCAGGCAAGAACACTGGAGTGGGTTGCCATTTCCTTCTCCAATGCATGAAAGTGAGAAGTGAAAGTGAAGTCGCTCAGTCGTGTCCGACTCTTAGCGACCCCATGGACTGCAGCCCACCAGGCTCCTCCGTCCATGGGATTTTCCAGGCAAGAGTACTGGAGTGGGGTGCCATTGCCTTCTCCTAATAATAACTAGGATTCTCAAAGAGTTTTTAATAGCATGAAAGAATGCTTCTGCAAAGACGGATGCAGAATTATATATACTGCATGATCCAAATATTAAAAAGCTTATCAAATAAATTCCTGAAGGAGATACATTAAAGTGTGGTTGCCAGTAGATAATGAGTGGTATTTTGTTTTTTTATTTTTCCTTATTTTCATTTTCTGCAGTGGGCTGAATAGAACAGAGATGAGAGAATGATTCCTATACAGTTTACCTCTCATCTAGGGTAGGTGGTGCCCAGGAATTCTGACCCCCAGCTCACAGAAGCCCCAGGGAAGAAATGTGAAGTGCCTGGTGGCTCCAAGACAGCTGCCCCTTTTCTCCCTTCATCGCCCTCTCCATCTTCAGGCCCAGCACCCCACCCACCAAGCCTGTGGCCTTTGAGGACTTTAAGAATGAGCGGGGTAGTGAGATCAACCGCATCTTCAAAGAAAACAAATCCATCTTGAACGAACGGAGGAAAAGGGCCAGCGAGACCACACAGCGCATCAATGCCATCAAGCGGGAGATCGACATGACCAAAGAGGCACTCAATTTACAGAAATCACTACGAGAGAAGCAAGGTGAGCGTGCTGAGAAGGTAGCTGGGGGACAGTGGGATCTCAGTCACCCTGCTTGGGATGGGCAGACGTGGGCGCCGGAGGACCGAGTTGGAAGGGGAGCCGCAAGGGATGCCGGGGTGCAGCCTTCATCCCTGGGGCATCACTTGGCTCTGGTCAGCCCTGGGGAGCCAGAGTCCTTTTCCCTCTGCCCACACCTTCTTTGAATATGTGCTTAGTTGCTCAGTCGTGTCTGACTCTTTGCAACCCCAGGGATTGTGTGTAGTCCACCAGGCTCCTCTGTCCATGGGGATTCTCCAGGTGAGAATACTGGAGTGGGTTGCCACACCCTCCTCCAGGTCTTCGAATATGCAACGCCTTATTATATATTTGAACTCCGGGAGTTGTTGGACAGGGAGGCCTGGCGTGCTGCGATTCATGGGGTCGCAAAGAGTCGGACACGACCGAGCGACTGAACTGATTATATATTTACATATTTTAAATCATATGCATATTATGCTGTTATATCACTTACTCCTCAATATGCCTGAAAAATGTATATTTTTAAAGGATGGGAAGAAGAAAAAATAAACAGTATTTTTAAGTAGTTAAAATTTTATGAATATCAGAAAACATTTTTGCCCTTCCCTACCCCCCAAGCAGTTGTTTTCCCATTGGTTGGTAAAATACCAAGTAAAATAACTTTATCTTAAGGGAATAGATCAAGTAGTTCATTTTTTAAAATACCTGCTAGGTACCTTGACTGGCAGCCACTTGTCAGCCCAGACTGGTCATTTAATTTGGGACATTAGACATGAGACATGTCTTCCATGAAAGAAAAATGAAAATCATCTTAAATCTTAAGTTCAACTCTTAGAAATTTTTTTCTTTGGAGATACTCAGAGAACCTCTGGGAAGTATAAGAGATGTTATCACTCCCTATCTCAACAGAGTGCTGTAAAGTCTCTGTGATGGATTTTTGGGCCTTTCCTGTGGCCCCTTTTCTTTGGGCCAGTCCAGTGGTCCTTCAGTGCTTCCAGGGCAGGAGCAGTGGGTTTGATCCCTGGTCAGGGAACTAAGATCACACATTCCCCATGGTACAGCAAAAAAAAAAAAAAAAAGATTTGTGTCTATCAGGCAACCACACTGGGACTGGCCCACAGCCCGCTGATCAGGTTGCTCTGCTGTGAAGGTGAGGGCAACTCTGGCCTCCCCGCTGCAGACACCTTGAACTGGAGCCCTTGCCTCTCCATGAATGGTGTCAGTGACACTTCACGTGCCTCACTTCTCCCCCGTAAGCATCAGCGGAAGTGCTAATGCCTTCCCCAGGTACTGGGGACTCCTCCTGCACCCTGGCCACACACTTCAGTCACACACAGGACTAACTCCCCAGGAGCCTGGGCTTGGGTACTTACACGATGCCTTTGTTGAACTTCCAAGTGCTATAGGCAGTAGACCGCCAGGTGAGTGGCTCCACAGATAATTCTGTCTTAACCCAACAACCCTCATCAAACTGACAGACCTTAAAAAGGACTGTGCAAAGAGACCGTGAGCAGAGGACATGACTCATAGGATGACTGACCCCTCCCTCCTGGAGCCCTCTGCCAGCCACCAGACACAATACAGATGTCTGATGCTCTCTAACAAGGTAGCTGGTGAATGCTGAAGTTAAGAAGACAATTTGAAATTTGGGTTTACATCTACTGTTAATAAGGAATCTTCCCAACTGCCTTGTGGTACTAGCCAGTCATGGCAGCTTGTTTATATAACTTATGAAAAAGATAAACACCTGTATAATAGAGGTATTCACTGGATATTCTGGTTAATGGGGTTTAAGATCAAAATAACCATGGAACGTGGGCCATCTGTACCATTTCCTCTGCTCGCCTCTCCTGTGGTCCCCTCACCTGGGCTCCCTTTCCCTGTGAGATCTGTCCTGGTAGCCCAGCCTTCTCATGCCTTGTCCGCCTCTCCGCTGCACAGCCAGCCCTTCCCCTCGCCCTGTGATCGTGCTTTGCCAGCACTGCCCTCTTTCTGACCACCTTCCTTCCCGCACCCCAGGTGGGCCCCTCATTCCCTGACCTCCTCCATCCCCTTGCAGGCGAGTATGAGAACAAAGGGCTGATGATCATCGATGAGGAGGAATTCCTGCTGATCCTGAAGCTCAAAGACCTCAAGAAGCAGTACCGGACAGAGCATCAGGACCTCCGTGACCTCAGGGCTGAGGTCCAGTACTGCCAGCACCTGGTAGACCAGTGTCGACACCGCCTGCTCACGGGTGTGCCATCTGGGGAGCTTGGCCAGCCACTTGGGGTTCCAAGAGGCTCAGGGCAGGGCCACAGCCTGTATTCTAGAAGTGGCTTCAGAACTTCTCTGTGGCAGAGGCAGGGGGACGGGGCTTTAGATGTGTTTCCAGGACTCTGAGGGCAGGAAATGGAGATGGGAAAGGGTGAGACCTGGGAGCAGGAAGTGAACAGCGGGCAAGCCTGTGACAGGCACAGGACAGGCACACATAGCCTTGACCTGCTTCCTCGAGACTCCCCACGCTCATGATGCTCTCTCTGCATCTCCCTGCAGAATTTGACATCTGGTACAATGAGTCCTTCTTCGTCCCTGAGGACCTGCAGATGGCACTGAAGCCGGGTGGCGGCATCCGGCCAGGCATGATGCCTCTCAGCAAGATTGTGTCTCTGGTGAGTGGCACAGGGCGGGGTGGGGATGGTGGACAAGCACAGGGCAGTGCCCCCTGCCCCCTCCACAAGCATGGCAGTGGACGAGCTGCTCCTGGCCTTCCTACAGCTGCCCCAGGCAGGTGGGCAGGCACAGATCTCGCCCCAGTTTTGGGGGATGAGGACCCAGGAAACACCACGTACCGCTGCCATCCTTCTTGAGTGGCTCACCTTGTCCTGATGGCGGTTACAGGCATCTGTGATAACTCTGGGAAACTTGGGGCTCAAGGACTGTGAGCTCTCCTGGTGGAGGTTCGCCAGCCCAATGAGGGTCTGCCCTGATGCCCACCACAGGCCCCGTCAGAGCAGATCCTGACGATGCCAGGCGAGGGTCTGTGCTGAGTTGGGCTTCTTCTAGGGAGAAGACGACCAGGACAGGTTCGGCCAGCTGCAGCAGACGACGCTGCCCGAGGGCCCTGACTCTGTCTCCTTCTACAACGCCAAAGTCAAGATGGAACAGAAGGTAACTTGGGGGACCTGGGTCTCCAGGAAGGCAAGGCCTCAGGGACCTCAGTACTGGGACACCCAGGATGGCCCTCCCCACTTTAGAGGCAGAGGAGGAAAATGCAAGCCCAGGGAAATCCAGTCACCCAGAGTCAGTGGGTATCTTCTGCAAACTCCAGAGTGCCACACAGTAGTGGTCCCATGGACCTTGGCCAGGCGTGGACATGGTCAGTGAGTGCTAAGACAGCGTGTGTGTGGTTCACATGCCAGGGGAGGGCCTGGGGCTCCCCTGAGGCCACTACCTATTGGGGAGAGCCTCTCAGATGGAGGCCTCCAATGGAGGCGCAGGCCAGGTAGGCTCCCCTTGTGTTAAGTGTGCAGTCTTGGTTCAATCAGCTGTGGCTTGGGGCAGGGTCATCTGCCCATCCTAGTTGCCTGGGCCCACTCCTTCAGCAAGAGGAGGGCTTTTCCCAGGCAGCCACTTAGCCTTATGCTGTGAGCATTAAGCTTTATTAACCCTGGCCCCTGAAGGGAGGCCCAGATCAGTGAACAGGGCCCTGCCTCTGTGGAAAGGCAGGGCTCTGTGAGAGAGGATGGAGTGAGGTCAACTCAGCGTAGGCAGCCCAGCCTCAGAGATCATTTGACTGTGGCCACTATGCAGGAGCTTCCTTGTCTGACCATAGAGAGGCCTACCCTTCTCGGCCCAGAGGCGGGGGCATATGAGGTGAGGCAGGGTTCAACTTTATTCTTTTCCGTGTGGATATTCAGTTTTCCCAGTACCAATTGTCGAAAAAATAATTCTTTTTCTGTTGAACTGTTTGGCACCCCTGTTGAAATTCCGCTGACCAAAAATGTGATTGAACTTAAACTCTAGGAGTCCTGAATAAATTGAAATTACTTGGTTTCACTTAGATGCAGTAAGTTGAAATAAATGGTTCCACTTATATGAGGTAGTCAAAAATCATAGGGGCATGGAGAAGGAAATGGCACCCCACTCCAGTACTCTTGCCTGGAGAATCCCTCGGACAGAGCCTGGTGGGCTGTAGTCCATGGGGTCGCAGAGTCGGACACGAATGAATGACACACTCATGAAACTGAGGAGATACTTGATGGCACAAGGGTATACTTTATCTGTTCTCCCATCTCCTGCAGGAAGCAGGATGGGGCAGGCAGCACCTGGGAGGCAGGACGGCTCGCTCCCCCCATCCCTTCTGGAAGTCTTGGGGCCTCAGTGCCTGCAACAGCTAGCCTTGGACAAATAAAAAACTAAGTTTTTTACTGGAAAAAAAAAAAAATCATAGGGGCAGAAAATCTAAATGAACATTTCTCCAAAGAAGACATACAGATGGCCAAAAACCATATGAAAAGATATTCAGTATCACTAATTATCAGAGAAATGCAAGTCAAAAGTACACTGAGGTATCACCTCACTCCAGTCAGCATGATCATCATTAAAAAGTCCACAAACATGTTCAACTCATAGAAACAGAGATTAGAATGGTGGTCACCAGGGAATGGGGGTGGAGTGTGGGAAACAGGGAGATGTTGGTCTAAGGATACAAACTTCCAGTTATAAGATGAGTAGGTTCTGGGGGGTCTAATGTATAGAATGGCGATTATAGTTAATAATGCTGTTAATAATATATCAATAGCGGAAAGTTGCTAAGAGAGTAGATCTTAAAGGATTTCACCAGAGAAAAAGAAATAGTAATTATGTGAAGTGATAGAAGTGTTAGCTAATGCTATGGTTGCAGTCATTTTGTAATATATAAGTATGTCAAGTCAACACATTGTATACCTTAAACTTATGCGGCATTATATTCTATGGCACTTATATCTCAATAAAGCTGAGATGGGGGAAGTCTACAGACAATAAATAATAAATGCTGGAGTGGGTGTGGAGAAAAAGGAGCACTGCTGCACTGTTGGTGGGAATGTAAGTTGGTACAACTGCTGTGGAGAACAGTATGGAGGTTCCTTAAAAAGCTAGAAAATGTAACAACCATGTGATTCAGCAATCCCACTCCTAGTGGTATATCCAGAGAAAAACATAATCCAAAAGGATACACGCTCCCCAATATTCACTGCAGCACTATTTACAACAGTCAAGACATGGGAGCAACCTAAATGTCCATCGACAGAGGAGTGGATAAAGATGTGGTAGGTATTACTCAGCCATAAAAAAAGGATGAAATAATGCCACTTGCAGCAACATGGATGGACTTAGAGATGATCACATTAAGTGAAGTAAATCAGAGAAAGACAAATATCGTATGATATCACTCATATGTAGAATCTAACTAAAAATGATAAAAATGAACTTATTTACAAAACAAGAACACGCAGATATCAAAAACAAATTTATGATTACTAAAGGGAAAACACAGGGAGGGAGTGATAAATCAGGAGCTTGGGATTAACATACACACACTACTATATATAAAATAGATAATTAGTGAGGACCTACTGGATAGCACAGGGAACTCAATAGTCTGTGATAACCTATATGAGAAAAGAATGTAAGAAAGAATGATTATATGTATACATAATGTATAACTGAATCACTTTGCTGTATACTTGAAACTAACATAGCACTGAAAATCAAGTATTCGCCAGTAAGTTATTTTTAAAAATAAAATGACTTAAAAATCGTAAAGGGAGAAAGTATGCTAGTGCTTTTCAGGGTCTAGCGGGAGAGGAGAATGGGGAGTTATTGCTCCATGCATATGCCGTTTCAGTTTGGGATGATGAAGTTAGGGAAATGGGTGGTAGTGATGGTTATAAGTTATGAATGTATTCAGTACCACCGAACTGTATACTTAAAGATGGCCAAGGTGGAAATTTTTATTTTATGTGTATTTTACCACAATAAAAAATAATTCCAGTTTCAGTTTCAGTTCAGATTCACCACGTGGGGAATCTAGGATTCACCCCCATGTTCCAAGTTGGTGGGTCTGGCATTTGCTTGGTCACTGCCCTGCCCACTGATGTTGTTTCAGCTTCCTTTTCCCACCTGCTTCCCAAAAGCCTAGCAGTGCATTAAAAGGATTCATGAACATCTAGTTGATTTGCAGAGGGAAAGCCCTTCAGAGTACATGGGTCCCCATCCCTCTGGAGAGAAAGCCCTCTTCTTTTCTTTTTTTGAACCTAATTCTTGTGAGAAACTTTCAAGTGAGCCCTTGAAACCTGCATGTCTGCTTTTCATTTAAAACGTTTTATACACTTTAGGATGAAAGAATGAGACAGACTGAATGGAACATTTTATCCTCACAGAACTGGGACTCAACAAAGGGGGTACTTGTCCCCAAACGGTGATATCTGCAGGAAGAATGTTGGGGTGGATACAGGTGGTGTGGCTTCTGAGGCCTTGCTAGGTCTGCAGGTCCTAATCAGTTCCTATTTTCTCCCCCTTTCTGTGTCCAGCACAATTATTTGAAAACCATGATGGGCCTCCAGCAGGCACACAAAAAATAGGGACTCACAGCCAGTGCATTGAAGGATGAGATCCCCAGTAAGTCCTGCCTGCTCTAGAGAAGCTGCCAACACTCCTGCCCAGACTCCAACCCCTCTGCTCTGAGACTGGGGCCCAGTCCAGGGAACACAGTGGCCTGCCTGCCAGAACAGCCTTCAAAGGACACTCTTGACTACCTTCACAGAACGCTTTTGGTTTCAATACGCTGTCTTATATGCAGGGACAGGATAAAATAACTTTTTGGTCTCGACTTTCAGTGCTCATCCAAGAACTTTTATTTCGGGTTATGCCACATGGCACGTGGGATCTTGGTCCCAACCCCACCCCCAGGGATGAACCCTGTGCCCCCTGCAGTGGAAGCACCTTACCCACTGTACCACCAAGGAAGTCCCCAAATAACTTTATTTCCTATCCGGGAGGATGTCTTCCCTATGCAGACGTGGGGTCCTAACAAGTCTCCAGGTAGGAAGTGGACACGTAGCCCCTGGCAGGCCTTGGTCCCACTGGTCAGCCTCTTTCCTTTCCTGAATGGCCATCCTCGGGTGAGCTGGGTCTGAGGAGCCCTAGTTCTCGTGGCTCAGGCCATAGCTCTCTGTGTTCCTGAGCCAGCTGAAGGCAGGACTCTCTTCTTCAGCAACAGGGAGAGGGTGGGGTGTAGGTGGAAATGACTGAAAGGCAGGTTTTTATCACAGAATAATAAGAGGCTTAAAATGAGATCATTCCTGCCATGAAGTTAGTAGTGAGAACCCCATGGTGGGAGGCTGTCTGACAAGGAGATTGCAGAACCTGCACTATTTGCAAGATTGAACTAAATAGTACCTTTCCAATCAAAGGCCCCATGATTCTGCTCTTCAGGCCTTCAGTGAGCAGCTGGATGGGGGGTTCTATTCACTGACTGGCAGGTGCACAGTGGTCCTAAAACAGATTCCCAGAGCAGCTGTGAAGTCCCCAGACTTCATTCCCCTTGATGACACATGGGGGCTGTCACTGATCAGCACTGACTGTGCACACAGCCTTGATGGTCAGTCCTCACGTTTCCTTTAAATGTGGCCAAACGGCAGATGTGTCCAGGCAATACTCATTGTCCCAGCAACTGGAGGCCTTAGAGTTCAGATTCTTTCCCTTCTCTGGTTGCCCTTGCCATTACCAGGACTTGTTTGGGGTTCTTGAGTCTTTAGAACAGCTCCGGAAATAGAACATAGTAAAGGTGACTCAGTGGTAAAGAATTTGCTTGCCAATGCAGGAGACCTGGGTTCAGTCCCTGGGCCAGGAAGACCCCCTGGAAAAAGAAATGGTAACCCACTCCAGTATTCTTGCTTGGGAAATCTCACGGACAGAGGAACCTGGCGAGCTATAGTTTAGTTGGTTTTAAAAGAGTTAGCAACTAAATAACAACAGAAACACAGGGATACATTTTGTTGGGTGCCAAAGGAAGTAGCCGTTTGTAGCATTACAAGTCCCTCTTCCCTTCATTTCCCATCATTGGCTAGAATAGCATATGGCATCCTGAACGTCCATGGATAGAACTCCTGGGCAGCCAGACCTGGGGCCCGCAGGCCAGGGCAGGCTTGGCCTGTCATGGCAGTTGGTCCCGTTTGTTTCTAGCTCATTCATCATTACACAGGCCTCTTTGGTCAGTTCTGGCACAAAAGGAAACAAGTAATCATCAGTGTGGGCAAAGCCACAGGAATAAGCCAGGATGGCGCTCAGTCAATCACCCTCCACACAAACTCCTTAGAGGAGGAGATGCTTCCAACATGACAGGGAGCTAGGGACATCATGTCCACTCAGATGTGCCTTGTGTTCTAGAAAGTAGTTCCTTCTGAGCTAATCTGATCATCATGGCCATCCCTGAAGAGGACTTCCAGTTCCATCAATGTGACAGATTAAGATAACCTGAAGATACTCTGATTACAAACAGAGATGCTGTCTAAAGTATACCATTCTTTAAAATGCAAAGCTAAATTTGTAGGAAAGAAAGGGAACTGCCAGGAGCTGGAGAACTGAAAATCAGAGTGGTCAGTGTAAACCAGCTGTGTCTGGGAGGTGTGTGAGTGGATGGTTGCTCTTGAGTGTTCATGTCCACGTAAATATGAGAAATAAGACTTGGCCCCTGGCAACCCATTCCAGTACTCTTGCCTGGAAAATCCCATGGATGGAGGAGCCTGGTAGGCTGAAGTCCATGGGGTTGCTAGGAGTCAGACAGGACTGAGCGACTTCACTTTCACTTTTCACTTTCATGCATTGGAGAAGGAAATGGCAACCCACTCCAGTGTTCTTGCCTGGAGAATCCTAGGGACGGGGGAGCCTGATGGGTTGCCGTCTCTGGGGTCACACAGAGTTGGACACAACTGAAGCGACTTAGCAGCAGCAGCATGCCTCATATGAAGATGGAAATGAAACTCCTTGCAGAAAGGTGGTGGCATCTGATAAAGAAGTAAGCTAGAAAAAATTTTCCCACTGCATGGAGAAATAACAAGAGAAATCCAAAAGGAACATTTTTTGTTATTTTAGGAGGCAAAAATGGAACAAGAGTTTTCCAACCGCAGAATGGATGATCTTGGTACAAACTGGGCTCCCAGTCCCTGGAGGAGATAAACTGAAGCATAGAGAATGTGGTCACAGATGTGGCCAGACACATGAAATACCCATTATTTATTCCTGTTCATAACTTCCATGAAAAATTCTCTTTAACAACAGATAAATGGACATTATTCTTCAGTGTTGGAGAATCAACTGGCTCGTTTTCTGGAGGACAATTAGGCAGTGTATCTCCAGAGCCTTAACAACATATACTGGTACACACTTTATGCATTAGTATAAACTTTTTGGACAAAAGTGTGGCCATATCTTTAACAATTGTAACAGATGTGTACCATAAACATATTTTGTTCAAATGCAAATGTAATTTAAATTATTTTATTGTAAAATTATTTAAAAATATTATTATATAGTAATTACTTATTTTATAGATAATTATAATTATTTTATTTATTGCCAGATTTTGTAAGTTTTACATTTTAATACTCATGGGTACCATGATTTCCAAGTACCATGGACTGGTCAATTGCTGTTTGTACTTCTGCGATAGTAAATAGTCATTCATTTTCAGCAGTGAGTAAAGAAGCCAGATTTATTTCTGTAGGTTCTACAGTAAAGTGTTCAGCTGACAGTGATGCTGTCATCAAGTTATTAAAGTTTCCTTCCTTTCTAATAATGAACTGATGGGTAAAGATTTATCTCCTTTTCAATTCCTGGACTTGATGCTAGGCTGATGATACAATTTCACTGAAGCAAACACACAAACTGAAGCGTTTTGCTTTACTTGAAGGAGACACTAAATATCAGAAGTAACATTGCTATTTTCACTCATATATTTTTATTTCTGATATATAGATTCCATTGACCTTGAACTGAGAACTGTTGCTGTGGAGCAAGGGGAGCTGAGTTTAAGAAAATAAAATTATCTATGAATATCCATGTGGTACTCAGCTTCCATTGCATACACACCAACTGCAGCATTTTTCCTGGAGTGACAATATAGGGGAATCTTCAGAGCAGGGTTTCTGCCTGCCAATGCAGGAGATGCAAGAGATGCGGGATCGATCCCCAGGTCAGGAAGATCCTCTGAAGAAGTAAATGGCAACCCACTCCAGTATTCTTGCCTGGAAAATCCCATGGACAGAGGAGTCTGGCAGATTACAGTCCATGGGGTCACAAAGAGGCAGACATGACTGAGTGCGTGTGCACACACAGTAGACTGGCATTCTCAAGGTTACTTTTATTGAGTAAACCTCTCCAAAGGACCCCCTGAAAACCTGATCAAGTACAGTTAAATTTAATAAACTTACAGCATTAAAGAGACTGCCAGTGTCATAACAGTTTCTCAGAAGGGAAAGTCAGAGAGGATATATATATAGAGCTTTAGGGCCCAAACTTGGAGGAGGGCATGGCAACCCACTCCAATATCCTTGGCTGGAACATCCCATGGACAGAGAAGCCTGGCGGGCTACAGTCCATGGGATCACAAAGAGCTGGACACGACTGAGTGACGGCCGAGAGAAGCTACCCCACGCCCAAGGTCAGGGGTGGCCGGGAGGAGCTACCCCATGCCCGAGGTCAGGGCAGCGGCCGAGAGGAGCTACCCAACACCCGAGGTCAGGGGCAGCAGCCGAGAGGAGCAATCCCACGTCCAAGGAGCGGTGGCTGCGCCAGTGCAGGAGGGCCGAGAGGAGCTACTCCATGTTCAAGATCAGGAGGGGCGGCTGTGAGGAGATACCCCTCGTCCAAGGTAAGGAGCAGCGGCTGCGTTTTGCTGGAGCAGCTCTGAAGAGATATCCCATGTCCAAGGTAAGAGAAACCCAAGTAAGACGGTAGGTGTTGTAAGAGACATCAGAGGGCAGACACACAAACCATAATCACAGAAAACTAGTCAATCTAATCACACGGACCACAGCCTTGTCTACCTCAATGAAACTAAGCCATGCTGTGTGGGGCCACCCAAGATGGGCAGGTCATGGTGGAGAGGTCTGACAGAATGTGGTCCACTGGAGAAGGGAATGGCAAACCACTTCAGTATTCTTGCCCTGAGAACCCCATGAACAGTATGAAAAGGCAAAATGATAGGATACTGAAAGAGGAACTCCACAGGTCAGTAGGTGCCCAATATGCTATTGGAGATCAGTGAAGAAATAACTCCAGAAAGAATGAAGGGATGGAGCCAAAGCAAAAACAATACCTAGTTGTGGATGTGACTGGTGATAGAAGCAAGGTCCGATGGTGTAAAGAGCAATATTGCATAGGAACCTGGAATGTTAGGTCCATGAATCAAGGCAAATTGGAAGTAGTCAAACAGGAGATGGCAAGACTGAACATCGACATTCTAGGAATCAGTGAACTAAAATGGACTGGAATGGGTGAATTTAACTCAGATGACCATTATATCTACTACTGAGGGCAAGAAGAAATGGAGTAGCCATCATGATCAACAAATGAGTCCAAAATGCAGTACTTGGATGCAATCTCAAAACGATAGAATGATCTCTGTTCGTTTCCAAGGCAAACCATTCAATATTATAGTAATACAAGTCTATTCCCAAACCAGTAATGCTGAAGAAGCTGAAGTTGAACGGTTCTGTGAAGACCTACAAGATCTTTTAGAACTAACACCCAAAAAAGATGTCCTTTTCATTAT
>SJYT01014145.1:679642-693840 GCA_006410635.1 Cephalophus harveyi
GGGAGGCCTGGCGTGCTGCGATTCATGGGGCCGCAAAGAGTCGGACACAACTGAGCGACTGACCTGAACTGAACTGAGTGGCTGACATACACACACAGGACCCAAACTGGGTAGATTTAAGGAACATCTTGCAAAGCAGGAAACTGACTGAAATTTGGCAGAGTTTATAATAATAATTTTGGATTGATAGGCACTGTGAGGCAATAGGCTTTAAGCAAGTATTGATTAGTAAAATGCTAGTTTTGACAAGTAAGCTCCTTCTGCTTATTCACAGTCTTCTAGGATCAAGTATTTACTGAAGCAAAGAGCCAAGTTATTTTTGCCTGTTCTCAGTGTATAAGGACAGGAAAGTATGCCTGGTCCGTTTTTTTTTTTTAAACCCAAAGAGAGGAAATTAAATTGGTTTCAGTTCCCTTTATCAGGTTCCTGCAAACTATTTTTGTTGTAAGCAACCATTGGTTGTTAGTAAGTCCTACTATGCTGGTATTATCAAAAAATAGTGATAAGGCTTCTTGTTATCCTGTTGCACCTAATGGCTGCAGTTTCTTGTTTGAGCAACTTGTATACGTGTGACAAGACAGTTCCTGAATCTCAGACAGGTCAAGTAATTCTTTGCCTGAAGAAAAGTAATGAAAGTCGTCCATTCTCTGCCTTTCACCAACACATCCTTGTGCACTAAAGGGACTCTGAAGAAACTGCTGAAGGCTACAGACAAAACACTGTATGCTTATGACTCCAAAACTGCCCACGATCTTTACTGTGTGTGTTCCATTGTTGGACACTCGTCAGATATTTTCTTCATTGACTTTCCATGCTACTTACTTAACCAGATTTGCTGTTAGCCCAGAAACCTTTTGATCACTATATTAGTTTTCTATTGCTGTTGGAACAAATTGTGTGTGTGTGGTCTGTTGTGTCCGACTCTTTGTGACCCCACGGACTGTAGCCTGTCAGGCTCCTCTGTCCATGGAGTTTTCCAGGCATGAGTACTGGAACCAGTTGCCATATCCAACTTCAGATCTTCCTGACCCAGGGATTGAACCCACATCTCTTGCATCTCCTGCATTGGCAGGTGGATTATTTATCACTGAGCCACCAGGGAAGCCCTGGTAACAAATTACCACAAACTTAATACCTTGAAACAACACAACTTTACTGTTTTATAGTTTGAAGTCTGACATGGGGCTAAAATGAATGTAACAGAAGGGAAGAATCCATTTCTTTGCCTTTTCCAGTTTCTAGAAGCTGCCTATATTCCTTGGCTTGTGGGCCCTTTACTCCATCTTCAAAGCCATCTCTCTGACTGCTCTTCCATAGTCTTGACTCCCTCTGACCCTCCTTTTCAGCTTCCTTCTTGTCCCCATCCAGATAATCCAGGATAAGATATTTTAATATCATCTGATTAGCAAACTTGATTCTGTCTGCATCTTTGATCCCCTTTTGCCATGTAACTTACCATATTCACAGCCTTCAGATATTAGAAATGGATATCTCTGGGGGAGGTCATTATTTTACAAACCAGAGTCAATAGTAAGGCAGGAATTTTGTTGACATCAGGCTACCATGTGATCACTGATGACAAGGTTAAGGAAATCAGAAGTGATCCTGAGGTAAGCATTTTGATATTTGGCTAAAGCCAAACTTAAAAATCAGATTTAGGTAGAATACCAACACTGAGACTGAACTTCAGTACATTCCTAACACCCTTTGACCTAGAAATCCACTTCTCGAAATTTATCCTACAGAATTACACATGTGAAAGTTCTACTAACAAGAGTATTTACTGCCACCAAATTTATGAGAGAAAAACTGTAAGCAACTTAAATGTCTGTCCACATAGGAATGGCTGACAAAATATACCTATATTCTGGAATACTTTGCAAATTAAAATGAAGTAAATGTATACACCAGGAGGATGTTCATGATCTACTGTACTTTTTATAAAAGAGCAAGCTTTGGAACAGTATGCATAATAGGATACCATTTTACCTTTTATGAGTGTGTGTATGTGTGTGTGCGCGTATACATAGTATGGGAACATGCAGAGAAAAAAGGCTGGAAGAGTATATACCTATCACCAATATAAACTTCTGTGTTGTTTGAATTTTCACCATGAGCATGCATCACTTCAGCTTCTCCCTTAAACCAGAAATTCTAATTCTAGGAAATTTACTAATGAAAACATCATGGTGGTGAACAGATTTCTCTGCAAGGATAAACACCCCTGTATATGAGAGCGAACAACTGTTAGCACCTGAAATGAAGAGGGGATAGATTAAAGGAGTTGTACATTTATACTAAGGAGGAGTATATAGCCATTAAAAACAAAGATAATTTACAAAACAGAAATAGACTCACAGACATAGAAATAAAACTTATGGTTACCAAAGGGGAAACGTAGGGGAGGGATAAATTTGGAGTTTGAGATTAAAATATACACACTACTATATGTAAAACAGATAAACAACAAGGGCCTACTGTATAGCACAGGGGACTGTACTCACTATCTTATGTTAACCTATAATAAAAAAGAAACTAAAAAGAATATATATATATATATATGGCTTCCCAGGTGGTGCAGTGGTAAAAAATCTGCCTGCCAAAGCAGGAGGTGCAAGAGATGTGGGTTGTGGGTTCGATCCCTGGGTCAGGAAGATCCCCTGCAGCAGCAAATGGCAACCCATTCCAGTATTCTTGCCTTGAAAACTCCATGGACAGAAGAGTCTGGTGGGCTACAGTCCATGTTGCAAAGAGTTAAGACAAGACTGTGTGTGTGCACGTGCGTGTGTGCGTGCGTGCACACACACACACTATATATATCTGAATAACTTTACTGTACACTTGAAACACAAGATTGTAAATCAATTATATTTAATAAAAAATTACCCACACTATAAAGACTGATATACTATTAAATAAAAATACTATAAAACATTATGTATAATGTGTGCCATTTCACTCAAATATATACACAAATAATAATATTATTTTGCAAATATGATCAGTAGCTATCTATGTAGGGTGGAATGATGGGTGATTTTTACTTTTTATGATTTTTTGGAAGAGAAGAGGATGTCAGAGATGGGGGCTCTAGTTCTACACTTTTCTCAGCACTGAATTTCCAAGGACAATAGATGTATTAAGGACCCACAGTTTTGAAGTGTGACTCATTTGAAAAGACCCTGACGCTGGGAAAGATTGAGGACAGGAGGAGAAGGGGATGACAGAGGATGAGATGGGTGGATGGCATCACCGACTCGATGGACATGGATTTGGGTGAACTCCAGGAGTTGGTGATGGACAGGAAGGCCTGGCATGCTGCGGTTCGTGGGGTTGCAAAGAGTCGGACACGACTGAGCGACTGAACTGATACTGAACTGAGAAATCCTAGAGTAGACATTTTGTCCTGGGTTCCCTGGAGCAGCCACTTAGAAAGCCTGCGCAGCACTCAGTAATCCCTGATGGTCCACCAACATGCCCCCTTCTACTTGGTTCCACTGCCAACATGGTGCTACATCCAACGTGGTACTGCTGCCAACGTGGCACTCCATCTGACATGGAATTCCTTTTACATGCTGTCACCACCAGCACAGCGGCACATCACCAGACGGCTGCACGACACAGTGGCACTCTATCCCACACGGCGCTACATCCACATGACATCAGAGCCAAGAGGCAAGTGAGCTGCAGAGTAACTGTGGCCTGAGGAGATCGCCCAGGCAGTGGAGCTTGAGTCCAGCTTCGCTGGCCCGCACACCCCAGTGAGGTGCCAGAGCGGAGGCAGAATCCAAGTAGGACACATAAGTTAACAAGGAAGGACCGTCCACTCCCCCGTTCAAGCTTCCTTACCTAGGATCCCAAGAAGGAGGGTAAGAAGAGGAGAATCCTTGAGCAGGGGGCAAAGGCTGTAACACAGAGGCAGAGATTTACACACATTTGATATGTGGTTGTTGACCTTAAATACACTACATTTCCCTTTGCCATGTCTGGTTTTCTCCCTTTGTGTGTGTGTGGGGGAATGTCAAAATATTCAAGCTTATCAACAGCAACAGGTCCTTGGACCTGCATTCTACAGATCTGTTGATTACTCTGGGAGCCTATCACCTTGGCCTTTCTTGAATTTACCCTCAGGAGAGATGTTTTTCAGGTCTTCTCAGCAGGCTTTTGTGGAATACATTTTTTCTATAACCAGCTCTCCCTTTTATAACGTAAGCTCTTTGCCCTTTGAAAGTCCTTTTCTTTACTAATCAGTTTTCAAGGAATGTTTTAGTTTACTCGTTAACAATGATCACTGCTCTTGACATACACTGCATATTTTTATTGTGTAACACATAGTTTAACCACATTGAAGAAAAGATTTCAGGGAAAAATTCCTCATGTTTCTCCCAACCTAATATGTTAAATTTTTCCAATTCAACTCTGAACCGAAATAATCTGACTCACTCTAATCAGTGTTCTAGTTTCTGCATTTAAGATGCTATTTAAGCTTGGGATTAATATACACACGCTGCTGCTGCTGCTGCTAACTCGCTTCAGTCGTGTCCGACTCTGTGCGACCCCATAGACGGCAGCCCACCAGGCTCCTCCGTCCCTGGGATTCTCCAGGCAAGAACACTGGAGTGGGTTGCCATGTCCTTCTCCAATGCATGAAAGTGAAAAGTGAAAGTGAAGTCGCTCAGTCGTGTCCGACTGTTCGAGACCCCATGGACTGCAGCCTACCAGGCTCCTCTGTCCATGGGATTTTCCAGGCAAGAGTACTGGAGTGGGGTGCCATCGCTTTCTCCGATACACACGCTACTATATATAAAATAGATAACCAACAAGGACCTACTGTATAGCACCAGAACTCTACTTAATATTCTGTATTAACTCATATGGGGAAAGAATCTGAAAAAGAATGAATATATGTATCACTATAACTGAATCACTATGCTGTACACATAAAACACAAATTTGTCAATCAACTATACAGCAAAACAAGTTTTTAAAAAGATGCTATTGTGCAAGTCCATATTGTTTGCCTTCAACACTGCTGTTGACTGCATGGTATTTCATTATGTTGATTAATTAGTGTCTCTTGAGCCATTTACCAAGCGTAAGAGTTTAGGTAGATTGAGCCTTTAAAAAGTGTTGGGAGTAGTCTCAATAAAGGAACTTAAAATCACAAAGTGATTACAGATCTTCAAACAAAATAGTTCTAAAGAGAAAATCAAATTTTGGCTAACTATTAAAAGAATTAAAAGATCTCTCTTAATAATTTTAATGTCAAATAAACATGAAAACCAGTGTGTGTGAGCACTAGACATAAATAATAAAAGTAACAGTACATAAAAATAAACAGTGTATTCATGAAAACCATGTACAAATTAAGAAGAAAGGTATTATTAATTACTCATTAAAAATTCATAGTCCCTCCCTTTTCTGGCAGATGAAGGGACTTCAATTCCTTCTGAATTTGGCAGAGTGAAGAGGCAACATCACTTCACCAGTTCCACTGTGACTAAGATGTGTGGTCTTGCAAAGCAGGATCTGATTCCCTGAGGGCATGAGAAGGCCTTCCTAGGGCTTTGATACATGTTTCCAGGTCCTCATTGCCCATAAATTTTCTAACATTGGTCTGATTTAGGTCTGGATCACCAACAGCCCTTTGTCCCTTTATAAGAAAAACGCATACACCTTACCCTTCTCTACTCTTGGAGGGGGTTTCCTGTCTCTCTCTCTGTCTTGGGCTCATTTCTATTAAGAGTAAAGTTAAATTAAGAACAGGGTACTCTGCCCCAAGTTCTGAATTCAGATAAATGATAGAGTGAGGCAGTAGGAATATTGGTAACTTTTATTAAATAATTTTGTCTCTTGTATCCCCTATTGCCCAAGAATGCCTAGCTCTTGTTAGATAATCACTTGTGAGCAGACCAAAAAAAGCACGAGCACAAGTCATAAAAGGAATGAAATACTGCCATTTGCAGCAACGTTGATAGACCTAGAGATTATCTTACTAAGTAAGTCAGAAAGAGAAAGACACACTCCGGTACTCTTGCCTGGAGAATCCCATGGATGGAGGAGCCTGGTAGGCTGCAGTCCATAGGGTCGCTGCCAGTCGGACACGACTGAGTGACTTCACTTTCACTTTTCACTTTCATGTATTGGAGAAGGACATGGCAACCCACTCCAGTGTTCCTGCCTGGAGAATCCCAGGGACGGGGGAGCCTGGTGGGCTGCCATCTATGGGGTCACACAGAGTCGGACACGACTTAGCAGCAGCAGCAGCAGCAGCAGTGACTATATAACATCCGGCTGAAGACTAGCAGGGGGGGTACTCTTTCTGCCCCCTTCTGATGCCTATGTCAGAAGCTTTCTCTATCTCCTTTATGCTTTAATAAAACTTTATTACACACACAAAAAAAGAAAGACAAATATCATATGATATCACTTATACATGAAAACTGAAATATGATACAAATGAACCTATTTACAAAATAGACTCACAGACCTAGAAAAAAACTTATGGTTGCCAAAGGGGATGGAGGAGGGATAAAATGGGAGATTGGGAATGACATACACACAGTACTATAAGGGAAAAGAATCTGAAAAGGAGATAGAGAGAGAGTGTGTGTGTGTGTGTGTGTGTGCGCGCGCAACTGAATCACTGTGTTATACACTTGAAATTAACATGATATTGTAAATCAACTATACTTCAATTTAAAAAGACATAAGAAATTCTGTCCTGAATGCCAAAAATATCTTTCTGTATTTATGTAATGTAAGCAGGTCTTTAAATGATCATTCCTGAAAGAAAAAAAGCATCAACTATTAACAGTGATTCTTTTAAATATACCTGGAATGTTTTAATGGGACTACTAAGTCTCTTCAGATACACTGCATAAAACTCCCAGATAAAACTTTTAAGTGATTTATTTTAGATTTGTTGTGCATTACTTGACTAAGTACTTAAAATTTTTATCAAATCATATCATGAAATATTTGTTATTATGGTAAATCTTTGTTGTTTTAAAAACTGAGGGGGTTTTTTGGTTTGTTTTTTGGCCTGGGGGGAAAAAAGGAAAGAAATTACATGCTAGTTTAATCAGTTTTTAGTAATAAATGCTTTTCTGCTTCATTAAATAGGAAAAGATTTCTTATAATGAAAATAAATGAGTTATTTACTATTTTCATACTTCATTTTTTATTTTTTTAAAAGCTAAACACCAAAATTTGCATCACATCCATATGTACATTCTACCTATGGAAACCATGCATTTATCATACTCTTTGCTTCATAAGTGATTTATAATTTCAGCTATACATTACATTGTATTAGAAATTAGTTAAGAAACAATATATTTGTATATTTAAAATATTTTACCCCTTTACTTACTTGGCTGTGGCAGGTTCTTGGCTGGGGCACGCAGAACCTTTGGTGTTCACTGTGGCATGCAGCATCTTTCGAACTCTTAGTTGTGGCATGTGGGATCTATTCCCCGACCAGGGATGGAACCTGGGTCCCCTGCATTGGCAGCACAGAGTCTTAACCACTGGACCACCAAGAAAGTCCTCAGAAATAGTATATTAATATATTATCTTGTTTTTAATAATTATAGAATGGACAACTTAATTATATTAGATCTGTATCACTTTAAACTAAACCTGATGGATTTTAAAAATCTTATAAGATTTATTTCCTAGTGGTTACTGTCATGTTCCTTGAAGTATTAACATTTTTGTTTCATGTAAAAAATAAACTCAGATGTCTTCTGGCAGTAAGTAATTCTGATTTAATGGCAAAGAAGAAAGTTGTTAACAACTGGGTTATATAGCTAACATTTTCCATCTCTTAAAGGAACGAGAGTGGCAGTTCCAAGGTTATGAAGAAAACACACTGATGACATGTGCTGTATTTAGGCGCACAGTTCGGTGGCATTAAGTGCCTTCACAATGTTGTGCAACCTTCAGCACTGTGCATCTCCAGAACTCCTACCGTCTAGACACAGAGCAGCCAGGTGTTCAGTCTAAGAGCAGGAGAGCTTCCTAAAGGGAAGAAAGCAGATGCCAGGGTAAAGATAAAGGAAATTTTTGCAGTAGTTGACCCGTGATTCTCTGAGGAAGTAAAGGGAGCGAGTGAGTTTACAGTGTTCAAGGATAGGAGGATGATCCTCCACAATTTTGAAGGAGCACCACTGCTGTGATGAGGTCAAGCATGAAGCATGGTATGGAATTTCAGAAGCTCTATGTCCTATGATTAGAACCCACGGGCTGCTAGTGAGGTAAGTGCCTAGTAAGTCCAGAGGGGAATTTGGGTGATGTACCACAGCACCCTTTGTGCTGTTCAATGCTAACTTCTCAGTTCTCATGAAAATTCCATAAAATCAAGTTTCAACACACATTATTTCTGTTCCTGCTCTGAATAAGTTCATGCTGTTTCTGTGTCCCAGAGATCTATCAGCCACTGGCGGGGCTGGAAGTGTCTCTCATACTTCTTTCATAAGCAGTGCGGTCTGATGCTAATACTTGGACTTGGGTGGTAGGTGGCCCTGGAGTTGAGGCCAGGTCTGCCTCTTTCTGTGGATCCTTGGCAAAGGTGTCAGTCCTTCTCAGCCTTGACTTTCATGCAGATTCTCTAGAAAATGGGATCGAATATTTGCCTCACTGGACTCCTGGGAAAATTAAGTAAGATAATGACTATACACCATTTCTATTAACCCATTCTAGAGCTTTCATGGAATTAAGATAATTGTGCCCACTTTGCTTCTTAAGAGTTACATGCTATATCACTTGGCCTCTATTATTGATATTTTTGCATCCTATGAGGAAGGCTGGTTGTCTAACAATATCTCCACTGTTAGCCCCAGACTCCTGTTCTTGCTTGATGCTGGTACCTGTCTCACCTGTGCATTCTTGACTGCTTTGATAAAAGGAGTGTCCTCTGGGCTCTCCCACGAACAAGGTTACATCAGAGGATGGGTTGAGAAAACAGTCCATGGATTAGACACAAGCAGATTCAGCACAAGAAGGAAATGAACTCCATCTGAGATGGAGAGAATACACAAAACACTTGGTATCAAATTTAATAAAACACTGACAAATTCGTGGTCAAAAAGACTTACGCCTATGTTTTCATCTAAGAGTTTTACAGTTTTATTTAAGTGTTTGGTCTATTTTGAGCTAATTGTGTGAGGTAGTAGTTGAAATTCACTTTCTTTTTTGCATTAAATTTTTTTCATTGAAATATACTTGATTTATAATATTGTATTAGTTTCAGGTATACTGCAAAGCAATTCAGTTATATATATATTTTTTACAGTCTCTTCCATTTAAGGTTATTACCAGATATTGAGTATAGTTCCCTGTGCTATACAGTAAGTCCTTATTGGTTATCTATTTTACATATAGTACAACAGTTTGTATATTTTAATTTGAAACTCCTAATTTGTCCCTCACCCCTCTCTCTCCTTTGGTAAGCTTGTTTGCTATGTCTATGAGTCTATTGCTGTTTTGTAAATAAGTTTATTTGTATCATGTTTTTCAGATAAAACATATATATGATATTTGTCTTTATCTGGCTTACTTCACTTAGTATAATAACAAATTCATTCTTTTGCATTTGGATATGCAGTTTGTCCCATGATCAACTGTCAGAATTAATGACCTTTCAGCCTTCTTTTTGTGGTCCAATTTCCAAGGTTTTTTTAATTTATTTTTTTGCATAAAAAATTCAGTCAAAGCTGAATTTAGTCACTTTAAGTCTCAACATGATATCACAAATTTCCCATCAATTGTACAAAATGTCCCCTAGGGCCAGTTTTAAATTAGGCTCACACAACAAAATGCACAGTTCACTTGAAAGCTTCTGTGCAGGTGTGCCCAAGCCATCAAATCCAATTAAACAAGAGCAAATGCATTAATAGCTGAAGACTTAGTTTTACATCAGGCTGTCTCTAGAGATGTTCCAAGCAAATAAAATAGTGAAATCCCAAGAAACCATTTTTTTTAGACTAGCCAAGATAAACTGGTACTAAGTAATTTGGAAGAGTGTCAAGTGGGATTCATTATAGCACTGATTCTGAGAAGGGGGTGCCAACTGCATTTGCCCTTGAAGGATAAGTTGTTCTTTGACCTCTGGCAATGAACCTCAGGGTCTTTGGCTGATGGGACAGGGTGGGCAATAGCTCTAAAGTAGAAGAGAGTGGTATGCGTAGAAAGTAAGGTATAGAGGGCAGTTAGGCTTACAAAAGCATGCTGGGACAGACAGAGGTGGGGTGGGATAAGACAGCTCAAATGCCTGGCTTTAGAAACATGAAATGTTGTTAAGAAAAATTACTTGGAAAAAAGGCAAGAAGGTAGGTGGCATGTACTTTCAGTGCATTACTGGGGACTAAGAGGGTTGGTGGTCTCGTCCAAGAGTTATGTCATTACCTAGTCTAAGGGAGTAAAGCCTTGTTATTACTATCAATTATGAGCTTAGAATCTCAAATTATATGCTTGACATTATCCAATAGAAAAAATAACCCCAAAGGGTACAGTTTGAAGGCTCTCCTCTTTTAGATCAAATCTAACATTTTAATTCTAACATTCCTTTTTTACACTTAGTCTTCTTTGACAAATCTCTATGAATACCCAATTCTTCAACATGCTCTTATAACCAGCTTTAACTAACTGGCTCCCTTATTAATAAGTTATTACAATAAATCTTTGACACATATTCATTTTGTATGAGTCATGTTTCCAACATTTTAAAAACTTTGACAAAATTCAACCGTGATGACCCAAAACTATCCTTTAAGCATCCTTTGAGGAAAAAAGCAGCCCTCACTCCACCAAGGAGCCCAACTATAAATGATCATTGGATTCCTCATTCTGCATGAATTTGTAAAGGACTAAAAAAGTTTAAAGCTGTGAAAATGTATTCCAAGGGACTAGGAGGCTCATTCCTGATGGCTGTGATACTACAGCACAGTACAAACCCTAGGAAGCCAGGCATGGCCAGTGAGCCAGACGTTCTCACATGGTGAGCATGTATTAATATTTAAGACTGATTTCAGGTAGTCTTTCGCCTTAGCTAGCTGCTGCTCCATTGTTGAAAGTCCATGTAAAGACAATCAGATTCTCATCAAAGTGAAAGTCGCCCAGTTGTGTCCAACTCTTAGTGACCCCATGGACTATACAGTCCATGGAATTCTCCAGGCCAGAATACTGGGGTAGCTGTTCACCTCTCCAGATCTTCCCACCCAGGCCTCCTGCACTGCAGGAGACTCCTTTACCATCAGGGAAGCCCTCAGATTCCCATAACCTATTAGCATATAAAGCTGTCTAACCACTGCTTTGGTTCTTTGCAGCAAAGCAAACCCTTCTTCAAGTATGATCCATACTTGGCTTTAAGTATAACCCAAAGTTACTAAGAAACTCGCTAATCGGGCTAACGTTCACTGCCTAGATTGCTCTCATCTGCCCTCTTTTCTGTCAGATGATTATTAATCAGTGCTCAGCTTATGTATCATGTCCTTTCTAAACTCTAGACATAAGGAGTTACTTCCTTTTCCCATAGCACTCTGGTTCCATCTTTACAGTACTTTCAATTCAGTACGGTCCCTGAACTGTTTGAAGTGTTTTCCCAGTTACTCTGAGAGTCTCCCAAAGACAGAGATTAATTTATCTCTGTATCCCCTGTTTCTACCCACAGGTTTTGGCAGATAGAGAGGAGTCAAGAAATTGCTGTTGAGAGAGCACGTTTTTTAAAAAGTTCTCCAGTGCCATCATAACTGGTAAACCAAAAAATAAAAGGATATTCATAGAGGGAAGAAGAGATTACTAATCTATTATTCCAGGCTTGGGATTAATTTCAACTTCCTTAGGTCCTTGGGTTAGACGAAACAGTAGTAAAGGGCACCATTTGTGTAACTCAACACAAATGAGCCTTTTCGGTAAGATCTGAGCATCAGTTATCTAGACACAAACCATTTCTCAATTTTAAAAAAGCATGGAAAATTACTGCCACGAGTTTCCTCTCTGAGTCATGAATGCTGTCTGGTGAGGCAGAAATTAGACTGTATTAGGCTGAGTTGGCAACTGGACGGAGAAGGCAATGGCACCCCACTCCAGTACTCTTGCCGGGAAGATCCCATGGATGGAGGAGCCTGGTAGGCTGCAGTCCACGGGATCGCTAGGAGTCAGACATGACTGAGCGACTTCACTTTCACTTTTCACTTTCATGCATTGGAGAAGGAAATGGCAACCCACTCCAGTGTTCTTGTCTGGAGAATCCCAGGGACAGGGGAGCCGGGTGGGCTGCCGTCTATGGGGTCGCACAGAGTCGGACACGACTGAAGCGACTTAGCAGCAGTAGCAGCAGCAGCAGCAGGGACAAAATGACAAAAAAAACCTATCTCTGCCATATGGGTACTTGGCTATACTGAATTATGTTCAGTCATATGCTAGGGTTAAGTAGTATGAACCAAATGAACAGATGCTCTGCATATTACAATAGGATTAAAAGAGTCTGTAAACATTGGACAATCTCTAATCTCAAAAACAGTTCACATTCATTTGAAATGGACAATGCTGCACATTTACAATTTTTCCCAAAGCTATCTTAACTCTTTGACTGTGGTCAAACTATAAAATGGAGAAATCCAAATAATACAGACATTCTTCAGAATATCACATTGGTTCACTATGTAGATGACATCATATTAATGGACCAAATAAGCAATAAATGGCTAGCATGGAGGAGTCTTCATTATGTGCTACAACGACTGGAAGATAAATCTTATGAAGAATTGGGGGCCACCACATCAGTAAAAAATTTTAGGAGTTTAGTAGTCGGGGATGTCACCTCCAAAACAAAAGACAAATTATTGCATCTTGAACCTCCCACCAAAAAGGAGAAAGTAAAATGCATCTTTGCCCATATTGAAAATAGTCAACCTTTCTGACTTTAGCTGTTGTGATAGGTGTGTAGTGACATCTTGTTCCATTTTAAATTTGCATTTCCCCAATGGCTTCCCTGATAGCTCAGCTGGGTAAAGAATACACATAGAGTGCGAGACTGCAGCTCGATTCCTGGGTTGGGAAGGTCCACTGGAGAAGGGATAGGCTACCCATTCCAGTATTCTTGGGCTTCCCTGGTGGCTCAGCTGGTAAAGAATACACCTGCAATGTGGGAGACCTGGGTTCGATCTCTGGGTTGGAAAGAACCGCTGGAGAAGGGAAAAACTACTCACTCCAGTATTCTGGCTTAGAGAATTCCATTATATAGTACATGGGGTCGCAAAGAGTCGGACACAACTGAGAAACTTTCACTTTCAATGACTAATGATGTTGAGCACTTTTCATGTTCTTCTTTGCCATCTGGATATCTTCTTTGATGAAGTGCCTGTTCAGAACTCTTACTCATTTAAAAAATTGTGCTGTTTTCTTATTGGTGATTTTTGACAATTCTTTGCATATTCTGGATTCAAGGTCTTTATTAGATATATGCGTTGCAAAGATTTTTCTCCTAGGTTGTGCTTTGTGTTCTCATTTTCCTAACGTTGTCTTTTAAGAAGCAGGAATTTTTAATTCTGGTAAAGTCCATTTTATCAATTTGCTGTTTTATGGACTGAGCTTTTATTGCCTAAGTCAAGGTCACAAAAGGTTTCTCCTGTTTTTCAAAGATTTATAATGCGAGGTTTGACATTTAGGCCTAAGACTCCTCTAGAGTTAATTTTTGTTTATGGTGTGAGAAGACCTACAAGACCTTTTAGAACTAACACCCCAAAAAGATGTCCTTTTCATTATAGGGGACTGGAAAGCTAAAGTAAGAAGTCAGAAACATCTGGAGTAACAGGCAAATTTGGCCTTGGAATGCAGAATGAAGCAGGGCAAAGACTAATAGAGTTTTGCCAAGAAAATGCACTGGTCATAGCAAACACCCTCTTCCAACAACACAAGAGAAGACTCTACACATAGACATCACCAGATGGTCAACACCGAAATCAGACTGATTATATTCTTTGCAGCCAAAGATGGAAAAGCTCTATACAGTCAACAAAAACAAGACCAGGAGCTGACTGTGGCTCAGATCATGAACTCCTTATTGCCAAATTCAGACTCAAATTGAAGAAAGTAGGGAAAACCACTAGACCATTCAGGTATGACCTAAATCAAATCCCTTATGATTATACAGTGGAAGTGAGGAATAGATTTAAGGGCCTAGATCTGATAGA
>SJYT01014145.1:704449-792435 GCA_006410635.1 Cephalophus harveyi
AACTGGGGGTTAGTATTTCCCATTGAACCCCACAGGTCAGCATGCTTATTGCTTTGGGTTCTAACCAGACTACTGCTATCTTAAGACTAAGTATTATAGATATCAACTGGTACCTCCTGCAAGAGAACTATCTACTTTGTTATTTAGAAAACAGGAGACCTGTAACTGACTGCTTTTTTCTCATTTATCTCAGTTTAGGTCTTTGTCACCTCACACTTAACATTATTTCAGCCACCTCCACCTATAATTATAATAGTCCTTTCCGGTCTGTCCAATGTGAAGTGGCTCCTAATAGCCTATGTGGTATCCAAGGCATAGGGCTCCAATTTATTCTTTCAAAGCCTAAAAGACAACTTTACTCAGGGAAAGGCATTGTGCAAGCATGTTTTATACAATTTAGTTAATAATCACAACACTCTGTGCAGTAGATAATACCTCTATTTTACAGATGAGGCACTGCAAGCATGAAAAGTAACCATGCCTCATGTCACATAGCTAGAAAGTGGCAGGGCGGGTATACAATGCCTGGTAGCTCTTAATCATTGCATTCTGGTGAGTAAGTGCAGACATTTATCGAAAGTTTAAAGCTTTACAGACATTATCTCTTTGGATCCTCACAACAGTGAGGTCCTGTCCACATTAATATTCTCATCTTACAATGAGAAAAAGCAGAAAAATTAGGCAATATTCATAGTTTGTAAAGAAGTGGCCATGAGACACTTGAACCAAGGGAGTCAGATGGGGTCTGGATATGCCGAAAAGCCAACAAAAAAACCAAAATAATCCTCAAGTGAGAAACAATGATGATAAGGCACTAATAAACACTAACATATAAATATATGTGTTTGTTTACATACAAACACACATATAGGATATAAAAAAGAGCTAGGAAAGGCTTTATACTCTCATATAGTTTGGTTGCTAAAACAGAATACCATAGACTGGGTAGCTATAAACTATAGAAACTCACTTCTCAAACAGTTTTGGAGATTGAAAGTTGGAGACTGAGGTGCCAGTATGACTGAGTTCTGACAAGGGCCACCTTCTGGGTTGCAGACTGAGTTTTCTCTTTATATCCTCAGAACAAACAGGAGTGAGCTCAATGGGCTTTTGAGTGAAGTGAAAGTTGCTCAGTCGTATCCAACTCTTTGCCACCCCATGGACTGTAGCCCACCAGATTCTTCTGTCCATGGGATTCTCCAGGCAAGAATACTGGAGTGGGTTGCCATTCTCTTCTCCAGAGGATCTTCCAGACCCAGGGACTGAACCCAGGCCTCCTGCATTGCAGGCAGATTCTTTACCATCTGAGCCACCAGAGAAGCCCATGAGCAATGGGCTCATGAAGAAAAACAGGCAAAAGACAGAAACTCTGCAAGGCTATAGCAAAAAATGTGTGTGCTCAGTCACTCAGTTGTGTCCGACTCTTTGCGACCCCACCGACTGTAGCCTGCCAGGGTCCTCTGTCCACGGGATTCTCTAAGCAAGAATACTGGAGTGGGTTGCCATTTCCTTCTCTCAAAGGGCTTTTCATAAGGGCACTAATCTCATTCATGCAGGCTCCACAGTCCAGTCCTAAACACCTTCCAAAAGCCCCACATCTTGGGGGATAGAATTTCACATATAAATTTAGGGGATGGAGTACACATTCAGTTCCTAACACTACCTCCATCCAGTTGCTTGTAAAATCCGATTCAAAATTACAGTGGAAAAAATAAAACTACAAAAAAATCAGATCTTATGAAACCCTCCCTACCCCCTTAGCCTTTAGCTAATGGCTTTATACACTCTTTATCCTTCCAAAAACAAAACCCACAGCCCTTTCCAAAGTTATCCTACTTAATCTTACTACGTCATTTGGGCAGGAAAGCAATTCATAACCTTTTCTTAAAGGACATTTCCTCCAAGGTCTTAAGAACCACGCGGAACACGGGAGCCACCGCTGCCAGCTGTCGGGGTGGAGGGTAGAGGTGGCGGGACGCAGCCGGGCGGTGGGCACACTGAGCCCAGCCGACTCGGCGGGGGCGGGAAGGAGGAAGGGGCGTCCCCAGAGCTCGGCTTTAGCGCGAATCCCGGCCCTAGCTCTACTTCCGCGCTCGCCGACGGGACGAGATGAAGAGGCGAGAGGCAGAGAAGGCGAAGAGGAATAAAGGAGAGGGGGGCGAGAGGCTAGGGAGAAGAGGCGCCCGCCTTACCTCAGAGCCCGCCAGCCCGGGGGAGGGGCCCTCGGCGCCGCGGAGGACTCCGGCGCTCCGGGAGGGCAGGTCTTCGAGGGCGGCGGGGCAGGAAGGCTCGTAGTGTCTGGGCGGGCTCGGGCTGTTCGCCCGCAAACAACCCCGAGGCGCGCCGTGTCACACCTCAGCGCCCCAGCCGCCGCAGCGAGCCTGAGGGAGGGGCCGCGGCGCAGCAGCGTTCCGCCCGGAGCTGGGCCGGCAGCGCTAGGGCCCGGGGCTTATTGTTCCGGGAAGTCGGGCCGGGTCGGCGGGCTTCGCACAGCTGCTCCCCTCGCCGCTCCTCTCGGAGGACTACCGGCAGCGGCCGGCGCGCCGACTGGCGGCGGAGGCGCGGCGGGCGCGTGTCTCTTTAAGGGGCCGGGCCTGTGCGGCTAAGGGGCGGGCGGGGTGAGCGTCGCTCCCCGTGTGAGTGTGTGGGGGAGAGAGCGGCGGGCGGGCGCCGGAGGGAGGGAGCGAGCGGGCCAGCGACGCGGGCCGCCCCTGCCGCCGCCGCCGCCGCGGTCGGACCAGCGGCCTCCTCCCCTCCCCTCCCTCGCGTCGCCCTGCCGCGGGGAGGGGGCTCGAGTCGCGGTCTCCAGCGGCTCCCGATGAAGCAGCAGCTGCCGCCGCAGCCGCCTCCAAAGATGGGGGATTTCTACGACCCCGAGCACCCGACCCCTGAGTAAGTATCAGCTCCGCGGCCTCCCGCTGCCCTCGGCCGTCTCAGCCCGAGCCGAGGGCGGCGCGTCCTGGCGGCTGGCGCGGGGAGTAACGGGCCCGCGGTGAACTCGCGCGGGCGGCGTGCAGAGCGGGCCCGCGCCGCCGCCACGGGCCCCTTGTCCGGGCCGCCGCGGGCCGGTGGTTGGGCCCGGCGTTGGCGCCGCTGCTCGCGTCGCCGCGGCGGTTGGGCCGGGCCGGTGGGGGAGGGGCGGCGCGACCGCCGCCGCCGCGTCTGTACCGATCCGGCCCGCCCGAGGATCGGCGGTCTCTCCCGGATCCTCGTGGCCCACTTGGGTTGCGCTACCTACGAAAGGGATCGAGCCGGAGAAGCAGCCGGTGCCAGACTCGGCGAGGGGGCACCGGCAAGAGTAGGCCGCGAATCCCCGGGCTCGGGTGGAAGCCCGGCCCGTCGCCCGGCCTCCCGGCGACGGCGGCTCTGACCGGAAGGGCCTGCGTGCGTCGTTCGGCCCAGGGCGGCCGAGGGGCCCGCGCTGCACTCTCGGTTTTGATTTTTTTTTTTTTTTTTTCCTCTTCTCCTGGAACTTGATCCTGGCCTGGTAGTGCTTCCGGCTTCACATTCTGCACCTTTGGCACTTCGGTTTGTAATGGTGGCGAGGTTTGAGTGGCCCCAATGTGGAGGTGACACCGGGTTTGTTTTTCCGCCCGAAAATGAAAGCCTCCGGAGGGGTATACATTCTCTACCAGATTATGAGATTTGCACACTTTCGGACACTCAACTTCCTCCGTAACAGCAACCTCTTGCCGTGAATAGATGACTTTCTACTCCTTGTGAAGACTTTGTTAAGAAGCAGGAATCGCTTGAGGATTCTCTAACGAAGACAGTGGTCTTGAAAACCGAAATATCTAGAAACCAATAGTATATTTTAAGCCTGGGACATTTTTACATTGCTGTTGAGGGCCGTATCAGCTACTGTATCTGGTTTCTTGAGAGAGCTTCCACTCCAGAGCCTGGATTCACTTCTTTCCCTACGTCCTCCCAAGACTATTGTTTTGAAAAGTTATACTTAAACTGCATTTGCTGGTGTTGGCTCAAGTCTGGACCTACGAATGTATGGCATATTTCAAACCTAAACAGTTGGTAGAGATATCAAATGAAATTCACTTTTATGACCAAGATATTTGCTCTTTTGACACATTTCAGCTTAGTTCTGCTATGACTCTGACAGGCTCTTGGTTTGAGACTTGGAAAACCTCACAAAAAGGAAAATTCTGTATCATGATCCAATAACTGCGTTGAGCACTTGTCTTGTCGAAAATAACATGCTAGTTCCTGAATGGTCCTAAGTGCTTGCTTTTCAGTTCCTTTTACCAGGTTGTTTGGTGAAGTACAGAAGCCTTAAGGATCACATTCTTAAACTTCTTGAAAGAAAAATACAGCTTTTCATATTATATGGAATAATGAACTCAAGTGCACCTTTGATGGACATGAATGTGGGGAGGAATCAGAAATGTTATTTTTTTTATATAAGGTCTTGGAGTTTTTTTTTTATTTTTATCGCTTTTCTATCTGTCCTGCTTCCTAACAGTGGAGATTTCTAATTTCTGTAGTGACTAAGTGCTAAAATATATGTGTGTTGTGTATGTGTGTGTATTAATCTACAAAGAGTATGTAGAGAATTATAAAACGTTTTATTTTGTAATACTGTAAGAACTGGGAGGGGTCTTGGTAGGAAGCATCCTGAATGATATCACCTGCTTTAACAGATCCGAGAAACAACTGAACAGCAACAAGTGACAACAAATCCTATGAAGTAGTTTGTATAAGCTAGTTAGGGTGTATAACTCTGGAGCGAGAAAAGCGGTATAGTGGTTAAAGAACTTGGATTTCAGAGCCAGGCATACCTGGGTTTGAATATTCGTTGAACCTTGAACAACTGACTTCATCTCTCTAAGTTTGAGTTTTTCTTATCTTTGAAATAGGTGTTGTAATGGAAGCAACCTCATAGGACTTTTGGGAGAATCAAATGAGAATAATATATGAAAAGCACTTGACACAGAGTGTGACACATGTAAGTGCTTCTAGCTGGGGTCGTCAAGGAACGCTTAAGAGGTAGGATGTTAAGCGTGAAAAGATTAGGTGGGCTAGAGAGGTGGTGCCAATGGCTGGGGAGGGGAATGACCAAGTGCCCTTTTCAGACTGTAGATAGTTTGAAATATTTCCTAGACACATGAAGAAATGAATCATGAAACTTAAATTCAGTTTGATTGAAGTAACAGTTAGAACTTGATGTTCTGTTTGTCTCCTACCAACTATTTAATCAGACATAGCTGTAAGACCTAGCGTTTCCTCAGGCATCTAGGATTGTTTCAGGTGAAAATGACTAATCACCTGAGTATCTGTGCATTGGGTGTCTGCTGTTGAGCAGACCCAGGGCCAGGTGTTGAGGACACTGCAAATTAAATCCAGCTGGAGTCTTCAAGAAGTTCTTCTAATGGGAGACACAGGCAAACCCTTTACAGAGATTGCTGTCCTTGATTGTATGCATATTTGTGGCAAACAGGCATGCTGGGGTGAGCGATGTATAAAACAATTTTCCTTGTGTTTGCACCCTTCCTAGTGAGGGGTGATAATACATAATATAGAATGTTCAAAAGTTATTACTTTGGAAAATGGAGCACAATAAGGGGGATCCAGAATTTCTGGGGTAGATGTTGAAATGTAAAATGAGCTGCATTGGGTGAGCCTTCTTGAGAGTAATGTTTAGGCAGACTTAAAAGGGAGAAGTTAGAGCCAATAGTTTGTTCCAAGGCACTGAGGCAGACCTAGAGAGTTCTGCTCAGTATGGCTAGAATAGAATGAACAAAAAATTAATAGTATTAATACATTATGTTAGGGTGGGGTACAGATTTCACAGGGCTTTGCAGAGCGTTATAAGTTCTTTACCTGGAGTTTTCAACCAAGGAGTGACACTGTCTGCTTTCAGCTTCCGAATGATCACTGAAGTTTGCACAGAGGAACAGACAGAAGCAGGGAGATACATACATATAAGGAAGCTGGAAATTGAGGAGAGAGATGCTCATGACTTCTATCAAGGTGGTAACAGGAGATAGTGAAAAATGGTTGAATTCTGGATATATTTTGAAGATCATACCAATGTGAATTGTTGATAGATCAGATGTGGCATGTGAGAGAGGGGTCAAGGACGATTCTGAGAGTTTTGGTCTGAGCAGTGAGAAAGACGGGGTTGCCATCAACCAGAATAGGGGTGACTGTGAGAAGAGCACGTTTGGGGAATGGATGAGTTCAGTTTTAGAAGTGGTAAGTTTGAGATGCCTTTTAGATATTCTGGTTGTCATTCAAGTCTGGACTTTAGGAGAAAAAGGTCTGGACTAGAGATAAACTTTGTAGTTGGCCACTTAGGTAGTATTCAAAGCCACAAGACTGGATGAGAGAGCATCAAGGGATCCGATGTGGAGAGAGAAAAGGACACAAGATTATTGTTGTTGTTCAGTTGCTAAATTGTGTCTGATTCTTCGAAACACCATGGATTGCAGCACGCCAGCCTTCCCTATCCTTTCACAGTCTCCTGGAATTTGCTCCATTTCATGTCGGTTGAGTCTGTGATGATCTAACCATCTCATCCTCTGCTGTACTCTTCTCCTTTTGCCTTTGGTTTTCCCAGTATCAGTGTTTATTCCAGTGAGTTGGCTGTTCACATCAGGTGGCCATAGTATTGGAGCTTCGGCATCAGTCTTTCCAATGAATATTCAGGGTTGATTTCATTTCGGATTGACTGGTTTGATCTCCTTGCAGTCCTAGGGACTCCGAAGAGTCTTCTCCAGCGCCACAATTCTAAAGCATCAATTCTTCAGCGCTCAGCCTTTTTAATGGTCCAGCTCTCCTGTACATGAATACTGGAAAAACCATAGCTTTAACTATACGTTTTGGAGCCCAAGAAAATCTGTCATTGCTTCTACTTTTTCCCCTTCTATTTGCCATGAAGTGATAGGACTGGATATCATGATCTTAGTTTTTTGAATGTTGAGTTTCAAGCCAGCTTTTTCAATCTCCTCTTTCACCCTCAACAAGAGGCTTTATAGTTCCTCTTCACTTTTTGCATTTAAAGTGGTATCATCTGCATAACTGAGATTGTTGGTATTTTCTCCCAGACTGCAGTCTTGATTCCAGTTTATGATTCATCCACCCTGGCATTTTGCATGATATACTCTGCATATAAGTTAAACAGCAGGGTGACAATGTACAGTCTTGACGTACTCCTTTCCTAATTTTGAATCAGTGTTCTGTTCCATGTCCGGTTCTAATTGTTGCTTCTTGACCTGCATACAGGTTTCTCAAGACGCAGGTAAGATGGTCTCATATTCCTATCTCTTTAAGAATTTTCCAGTTTTTTGTGATCCACACAGTCAAAAACTTTAGTGTAGTCAATGAAGCAGATGTTTTTCTATAATTCCCTTGCTTTCTCTGTGATCCAGCAAATGTTGGCAATTTGTCCTCTGGTTCCTTTTCTTTTCTGAACCCAGCTTGTACATCTGGGAGTTCTTGGTTCACACATTGTAGCTTAGACTTACTAGCATGTGAAATGAGCACAATTGTCTGGTAGTTTAACATATTTTGGCACCGCCCTTCTTTGGGATTGGAATAGAAACTGACCTCTTTCAATTCTGTTGCTACTGCTGAGTTTTCTGAATTTGCTGACATATTGAGTGCAGCACTTCAACTGCGTCATCTTTTAGGATTTTTAAGTGGTTCAGCTGGAATTCCATTACCTCCACTGTCTTTGTAGTAATACTTCCTAAGGCCCACTTGACTTCACACTCTAGAATGTCTGGCCCTAGGTTAGTGACCACACCATCATGGTTATCCTAGTCATTGAGATCTTTTTTGTATAGTTCTTCTGTGTATTCTTGCCACCTCTTCTTACCCTCTTCTGCCTTTGTTAGGTCCTTACCATTTATGTCCTTTATCATGCCCATTCTTGCATGAAATGTTCACTTAATATCTCCAAATTTTCTTGATCTCTAGTCTTTCCTATTCTGTTGTTTTCCTTTATCTCTTTGCATTGTTCATTGAAGAAGGTTGTCTTTTCTTGCTATTCTCTGCAACTCTGCATTCAGTTGGGTATATCTTTCCCTTTCCTTTGCTTTTTGCTTCTCTTCTTTCCCCAGCTATTTGTAAAACCTCCTCAGACAACTACTTTGGCTTCTTGAATTTCTTTTTCTTAACTGCAATGCTAAGAGCATTGATATAGAGGGCAGTGTTAAACATGGATAGCATCCATAAACTTAGGGGGCAAATTATGTCCTCACTAACCTCTAACTAGAAGTTAGCATTCCTTTTAATTACTAATGTAAACAGAAAACTGTAGTATTATTAACCTGTGATTTTATTAGGCTATAATATAGTATCTGTGATTTTACTACTTGTAGAAATCACAGATTTTTTATATATTTTGATTATTGTAGATACTTCATTATCTACATTCATCATTACATAGAAATGTCAGTAGATCGGAGATCCACCACTAGATTGTTGAGGAGCATATACAGTACTGTATCATACATTTGGGGTTTTTGTCTCAAAAGTAATGGTCTGCTTTGTTTATTTCATATATTTCAAAATATTAAGCTGAAAAGGAATTTGCAGGCTTCACCTGACTCCAGAATGGTCCAAGGCCCAAAACATGTTAAACCACTGGACTCTGTATCCTAACTCCTGGTTTAGAATCTCACCTCTTTTACTTAATAGCTGTATGAACCCGGACAAATTTTGTAATGCCTTGGTATCCTTGTAGGTAAAGTAAGAGTCATAACAGTATTTTCTGCAGAGGGTTTCATGAGGATTTAAGAAATAGGACGGTGTTAAGTTTTTTGAAAAATCTGCTTATTTTTAATTGGAAGGTGATTACTTTAAACTTTTATTAGTATTGGCTAAAAATGCAGTAGAAAGAACAGTACTTTATAAGGCATTGTGATATGAAAAGCATGGTGAATTTGGCAAAAATAAAGTTTATTAGCTGGCAGAAATACTTTAGCATGTTCAAATTAAATATAAAGCAGTGGGGATAGTCATGTTCTTATAACATTCTCATAATTCACCTAAGTTACGGTGGGGTTAGAGATGCCATAGGAAGCCACCTGAAAAATTCCACATAGAGTCTGGACCTTCAGGAGCTTTGCAGCCAGTTCATAATTCAGTTTTTGTTATAAGAGAAAAATAGCTTTATAGTGAGTGAGGTATGTTCTTCAGGCCAAGGTATAGTCTTTGGGCTACGGAGGTACATGGGAGGCCAGACGACTACTCGGAGGGTTTCCTGGTGATCACAGTAAGCCTGATGGAGCTATTCTGTTGCTTAGGATAGAATGTGGGTGTGTGTGCTCAGTCTTGTCTGACTCTTTGCGACCCTATGGACTGTCCATGGAATTATTCAGGCAAGAATACTGGAGTGGGTTGCAATTTCCTACTACAGGGAATCTTCCCAACCGAGGGATCAAACCCATTGTTCCTGCATTGGCATACAGATTCTTTACCACTGAGCCACCTGGGAAGCTCAGGATAGAGTATCTCTCTCCAGATTTCATGTCCCTCTTTTTGCCCTTGCTTCGTCTAGATTTCCAGCCAACGAGTCTTCCTCCTGATAGATTATGTCTCTCAAAGGGTATCGAGTAACTGTTGTTGAGCAGTTGCTGTGTTTCCCTAAGAAATGTTCAAACTGCCAAGACATACCTATCAGTTGTCCCTTTCTAGTTTTAGTGGAACTTTGGTGTTTCAAATCTTTTCTGCCACTTTTCACTGTAGTGACTAATTGATTTAATCTATTAAGAGCTGACTCATTGGAAAAGACCCTGATGCTGGGAAAGATTGCAGGCAAAAGGATAAGAGGGCGGCAGAGGATGAGATGGTTAGATAGCATCACTGATACAATGGATATGAGTTTGAGCAAACTCTGGGAGATGGTGAAGGACAGGGAAGCCTGGTGTGCTGCAGTCAGAAAGAGTTGGACGTGACTTAGCGACTGAAGAACAAATTCCCTTTTAACTTGTAATGCATTGTGATTTACTGTTTAACAGATATTGAGAATAATCTTTCTTAACCCTGATGTTTAGTGTTCTGTGAGCATTGTCAGTTTTTGCAGAGAAGCAAGACTAGTCATATGCTAGAATAAAAAGTTGACCAGCTTCATAATTTCTGTTAATTCTTGTGAGATACTGTAGAGTATCTTATTTTGTAATGTATGTACTGAGGGCTATTGTAAAACCCTGAGAGACGATTCATATTAGAAACTGAAACATTTACACCTATAGTCACTGAAATTCAGGCTTAGAATTCTTTCTTTTCCTTTCTGAGAGACATCTGCTCTCTAGGGGGAAAGAATCTTTTATTTGGGGGAAAAAAAATATTCAAACTTTCAGGGAAATTCTAAGAATATCATAGTAAAACTCCCATATTTTCATCTGGATTGACCAGTTGTTGAAATTTTGCCACATTTGCTTTATCTTTTTTTATAAAAATATATATACCTGTGTTTGTTTGTTTGTTCTTAATCTAGTTTTACTTGAAGGATAGTCGCTTTGTAGAATTTTGTTTTTTTCTGCCAAACTGTGTTTTGGGCTAAACCATTTGAGTGTAAGGTGCAGGCACCCTGATGCTTTACCCCTACCTAAATAGTTCATAGTATAACCTGAGAACAAGAATGCTCTTCAGGCAATTTAACATTTATAATAATACACTTGATAGATAGTTCATATTTAAAGTGTGCCAGTTACTTCAATAGTGTCCTCTTTTTTCGGCCTAGGGTTACATACTGCGTTTAATTGTCATGTTTCTTTAATCTCTGAAGATAGGGCTTTAACTCTTTGTACTAAACATAAATATTTTGAAAACAGTAACAATGTCTGATATTGGTTTGAACCGTTTTCATTTTTTCTTTTTATTTATTTATTTAGGCTGCACCTGGAGGCATGCAGGCAGGATCTTAGTTCCGCTAGCACAGAAAGTTCAGGGGCTTAACCACTGGACCACTGGGAAAATCCAGAAATGCTTTCTTTCTTAATTACTAGAACAATAAATGCTTATTGCAAAAGGCAAGATAATATACTTAACACAGGAAAAAGTAAAAATCTACCTTTAGCATCTCTTCTTGGCTCCATCTCTTCAAATCCAGCTCATCCTAGAGGTAACCACTACTCACAGCTCAGTGTATACCTCCAGATCTTCATCTGCTACACATACTGCATCATCTGCCTGCTTGGATTTGTGTGTAAGATGTGCTTATCTTTTTTGATAGGGAATACTCTATATTGTGAACGTGCCATGTTAAGTTGCTTTATTTTATATCATGTTAAGTAGTTTAAAAGCCTTAGGACATGACTTGCCTGGAAAGTGTCTCCTTCAATTGTTTTCCACAGGGTGAGTTTATCTGGTAATTTATGATGGCATTTTCGTGATTCTGTTTAGAGTTTGATTCCTACACTTCTCTCTTTCCTTTTCTTTTTTAAAATTCTATTTTACTGTCCATATTTATTTCTGTTTGTCTTGTCTGGTGTTGATGGATTAAAATAGCTTTTATTCCTGCCCTACTTTGATTAGTTGGTTTTCTCAACTCAAGGTATTTAAGAGCAGTCTCTTGAAAATGGTTAATTTGAAGCTAGCCAACAACCTAGTCAACTGAAGATTCAATAAGTTTTTTTCATAATGGGATTTATATTTGTAAGTGTACTTTCATGAATTCAAATGAGAGGCAATTATTTTGTGTAATTTTTGGTTATTGTATGCTAATCAGGTGTTGTGTTTGAGTCCCTCAGCTTTGGAATTCATGTATAACATTGGTAGGTTGTTTTTTTTTTAATTAAGCTTAATGATTATTTCAGTATCTTTTCCAACTGAGCAAATACTTTGGTCATTTAGATGGAGGTTTAGAGTTCGTCTGAGGTTCTCAAGGTGTTTTTATTTTAGAATGCCTTTTCTGTCCCATGCTATCTCACTAGTGAAAATATCCTTAGGATGGTGTGGGTAGTGATAGGGATTTGATCCTGCTGGCAGGCTTCTACCAGGTCTGCTTACTGGGAGCGTTGCTGTGGGTGTGCAAGAGGTGGTTTCTGATTGTAGCTCTTCCTGCTGCCCACTTCCTGCCAAATGCAGTTAGACTTTCTTTGGGGAAGGCTGTACAGTAATGACCACTATTTGCTTCATGATTACCTCTTTGGAGACTCATGGACTAACTTGTGTTTTGAGTCTTGTATGATATTTAGCTTCTTGGTGATTAATTGTTAATTACATATGCTCTACTTTAGTAGGCAGAAGATGTCATGTTTAAAATTTTTATGAATTTTTGTATGACTGTAAAGTAGGGCTAACGTTTTTCATAAGTTATATAGATGACTGCAAAAACCCTTTCTTGAGAAGTCCATTTTTCTGATGCTGACTGAACACACAGACTTTCTAAAATTGCCTGGTTAAATGTATATTTCTTCAGTTAATTCCTCAATTCTCATATCTATATCAATTCTAAAACATAAGCTACACTTTTTGTGGTACTGCTTCTGTGCTAAAAATTTTAAAGATTATCTGTAGAAAACAAATGAGTTTTGAGGTACAATAAAACACTCTGTTAGAAATAGATTAAAATGGACTCCTGAGGTTTTCCTCAGGGTCACCATAATAGATATCTTATTTTCGCTCAAGTTTACCGTATCCATTAAAAAATAAATATGAGAGTATAATTGTTTAGGAAACCAGTTGTCTAAATTATGAAAAATACAGTATGTAGTCTTCTTGGCAGATTAACAGAGTTTCTATAAAGAATTAAGGTTAATAACTAAATAGTAAATTCAAACAGTGATAGTTAAATATAAAACCAGTATTTCCCCAATTATAGAATACTCTTGTGTATTATAGAGAGACAGTGAGTCTACCAAAAAATATTTGGGGCTCATCTTTCTTTGGCTACTTTTCTTTATTATTGGAGAGGATACTGATAGTGTCAGAGGTTATGAAATTGGAGCAGAAGTTGGAATCTCTGATAGGAAATTTTTTTCAGATAGGCACATACTAGCTGTTCAGTTTGTTAGTCGTGTGCTTTTGTGACATGTACCTATTAAGTATTTTTATTACTAACTTTTCATACAAATATTTTAAAAGATATGTTTGTATGCATGTGTATTTTAATTCTCTAACTTTTAAGATACTTTGGATGCTTCCTCATACAGACCATTAAAGAAAGGCTGACATTTCATTGGAGCCTGTCTTAGCATTTATCTGTTCTGTTGCATGATTTAGACATGTTGGTTCTGTTGTTAGGACCTAAGGGATTTTGTAGTCCTGTGCTCAGTCGTGTCCAACTCTTTGCAGCCCCATGGACTGTAGCCTGCTAGGCTTCTCTGTCCATGGGGATTCTCCAGGAAAGAATACTGGAGTGGGTTGCCATGCCCTCCTCCAGGGGATCTTCCCAGCCGAGGGATTGAACCCAGGTCTACCGCACTGCAGGTGGATTCATTAGTGTCTGAGCCACCAGGGAAGCCTTTTGTAGTCCTAGTTCTAGAAAATCCAAGGACCATGATAAGTATGTTTTAGAGACTTATTCTTTTAAATGGAGGAACCCCAGTAAGTAGCATCCAAGAACATAGTCGTATGTGCTTAGCTAATGTTTGAGTTGATCTGATTGGTCATAACTTTCTTTATCCTGTTTTCCTCATAGAGTGAATGAGGAACATTATAATCATACTAACACTGATGGTAAGACTGTCTTAAATTACTATTAGATTAGGAGAAGGGGGGTCAGGGAATTGAGTTGTATGTGTTGAGCTTATGAAAGTGATTGGTGCTCAAAATACTTTTTAGGCTTTTTCTGTTGATCTTGGTGAAGACAAACTAATGAAACCCAGAGATCTGGTGGTAGTGGTCTGAGAGAGATTATGACTGCTGCCTTAGGTAGGACAGTGTATTGTGCTTTGTGTAAGAACTTAGTTCACTTAGTATGATAGCTTTAGGTCCATCCATTTTGTTACAAATGGCATTATTTCTTCTTTTATGGCTGAGTAGTAGTTCATTTTATATATATATATATAGCACATATAAGGCAATGGCACCCCACTCCAGTACTCTTGCTTGGAGCGTCCCATGGGCGGAGGAGCCTGGTGGGCTGCAGTCCATGGGGTCGCTAAGAGTCAGACACGACTGAGTGACTTCACTTTCACTTTTTACTTTCATGCATTGGAGAAGGAAATGGCAACCCACTCCAGTGTTCCTGCCTGGAGAATCCCAGGGACGGGGGAGCCTGGTGGGCTGTCGTCTATGGGGTCGCACAGAGTGGGACACAACTGAAGCGACTTAGCAGCATAGCGCGTATAAATAGACACACTCTACAGCCTCTTTATCCATTCCTCTGTCGATGAACATTCAAATTATTTCTATGTCTTGGCTACTGTGAATAGTGTTTCTATGAATATAGGCATGCCTGTATCTTTTTGAATTGCAGTTTTGTCTGATATATGCCCAGGACTGGGATTGTTGGATCACATGGCAACTCTATTTTTAGCTTTTTGAGGAGCCTCTATATTGTTTGCCATAGTGGTGGCACCAGTTTCCATTCCCACCAACAGTGTAGGAGGGTTCCCTTTTCTCCACACCCTCTTCCAGCATTTGTTGTGTGTAGACTTCTTAATGATGGCCATTCTGACCAATGTGAGGTGGTAACTGTAGTTTTGATTTGCTTTTCTCTAGTAATTAGCCATGTTGAGCATCTTCTCGTGTACCTGTCGGGCATCAATGTGTCTTTTTTGGGGAAAATGTCTGTATTAAGATCTTAAGCCCATATTTTGATTGGCTCTTTTTTTAATCAAGTTGTTTGTATGTTTTGAGTATTAATTAGCTCCTTGTCAGTTGCATTGTTTGCAAATATTTTCTGTGTGAAGAGTTTTATGGTAAATAGATGTTCTCCTTTCATTGTCTTTGAAGTAATTACAGTATTACTATTTCACTTCTTAGTATTGTAGATTAGGAAGTATTGGAGTTGGTTTTCAAATCCAGTTTAACTGACTTTTCTGACTTTTAACTGACTTTTCTGACTTTTAACTGACTTAACTGACTTTTGAGAGTCCCTTGGACTGCAAGAATATAAACCAGTCAATCCTAAAGGAAATCAGTCCTGAATATTCATTGGAAGGACTGATGCTGAAACTGAAACTCCAGTACTTTCACCTCCTGATGGGAAGAACTGATCATTTGAAAAGACCCTGATGCTGGGAAAGATTGAAGGTGGGAGGAGAAGGGGATGACAGAGGATGAGATGGTTGGATGGATCACCGACTCAGTGGACATGAGTTTGAGTAAGCTCCAGGAGTTGGTGTTAGACAGGGAAGCGTGGCGTGGTGCTGCAGTCCATGGGGTCTCAAAGAGTCGGACATGACTGAGCGACTGAACTGATTACTCTGTTATGCCTCTTCATCAGGTGTTTTGGAAACACACAAAGGGGGAGAAGGGGGATTAAAGCATGCCTTCTGAATGAAAGGCCCTAGAAAAGAAAACTTTGGCTGAGTCATATAGTACTTTTTCCATTACACTGTACTAGTTACAGTGTTTACACAGTGTCAGCCTTGATTTTTCAGTGTTCTCATAGGTGTTGATGGTAGACATGAAAACCCAATTGCCTAGTCGCACTTCTGGATATGGTATTAGTTACTGTTGTTAATTTTCAAGTCATAGTCCTTCTATCATTTTATTTTACTCTTTGTTGTTTCTCTGTGAGGCGGGCATCTCCCTTGTCAGTTTGAAGTATTTCTTTGTTATAGAGCATAAGTTTTGACCTCATAACAATAAGCTGTTGATGGCACTCCCCGACCCTCTGTGATGACTAGAATATTTTGGGACTTGACTAGGGCTGTGGACCAACTACATTTTCAAAATGTAATTTAGTGTAACTTGACTTTTGAGATACAAATTAAACCTAGAAACACATGGTATAGAAGTTATTATGCATTATTATAGTATATATCTGAAATTTGATATCTGGTAGTGGAAATTGCACTCAGATTTCTCATTTGCAAAATGACATACAGAATACTGTTTTTATTAATAGATTTACTTTGAGAACTCAAAAGATAATTTTCACGGGAAGTGAAAATTTAGCACTGTGGTGCCTTATCCAAAGAGATTGGCAAATGGGTGGAAAATAGGTTAAAATATTCAGAATATTAGTATTCTCCTTCCCAAACACAAAATTGCTTTATAATCACTGTTGCTGGTCTTTTTTTTTCTTTTTTTTTTTTTTTGTTTAAGTTTCTCACCTTAACTATTTTAAAATAAAATGACTCTGAAGTAGAACTGTGTATTGATGTTATTTGGCAGAAGTTAATATATAGAAAATGTTTCCATCATGCATAATGTTTGCTATGGTTACATATTTATGATTTTATTTTGGCTACTTATTGGGGAGTTAAATCTTAGAACCATTGAAATAAATTCTAAACCGTATGGGTAGATCCTGGTGCTTGCGTTTGCTTGGGTCGAGGGTTTGATGCTCAGCCACAGCCAGGTGAGTGGGCCCTGACTGTGGGTGGGTGGTGATAGGAATACATATCTTTTGCCAGCACTTTGCTTGCTACGTGTGCACACATGGTTTCTTGTTTGCAGATTGGTTATCCTCTTTCGTATTGCAATTAAACATTAAGCATTTTTTATTATGAAAAACTTCAAATGTTCGTACAAGAGAGAATAGTATAATGAATATCCTTTGCTCTGCCCAGTGTACTCGGCGAGCTTCAGCAGTTATTAATGTTTTGCCATTCTGGTTTCATCTGTCTCTTACTCTTCTGTTGTTTCTGCAATATTTTAAAGCACCCCAGGTATTCTATCATTTCATAGTTACAGAAGTAAGAGAGGCTTTAAAAATAACCACAATATCATTGTCATATCTAGTGCATGCATACATTCTAAGTTGCTTCAGTCATGTCCAACTCTTTGTGACCCTGTGGATTGTAGCCCGCCAGGCTCCTCTCGTCCATGGGGATTCTCCAGGCAAGAATCCTGGAGTGGGTTGCCATGTCCTTCTCCAGGCATATCTAGTGCAACTGGCAGTAAATATTTAATGTTATTTAGTATACCGTCCCTGTTCATTTATTAAAAAATACATCAGGATCTAAGTAATCATGTGATTCCTAGATTTCAAATCTCAATCTGTGATAGTCTCCTTATATGTTTGCTACATTTTTTTGAAGACTGGTAGTTATATCAGGCCTTTCACCCCATCTCCTTCCTGCTAGTAGTTTTCCAGTTACATATTGTATCATGTTGGTTGCAGGTAGGAGAGGGCACATATCTGGTTGTTTTAATTTTAGTGATGTCAAAATTAATCATCGGATTCTAGTGTAGTTGGCTTGATCCATTCATTACAAAAGTTCCTCATCAACCTTTCATCTGCTAGGTTTTGCTGCCATTGATGATTATTGCATTTATTAGCTCGAATTCTCCTATAAAGAACAGCTATTACTCACCATATATTTGATTGCCCTGAAACACAGACATACGATCATCAAGACTCTAGTTTGAACACTTCTGTTACTCTTTATTTCATGATGCAGCCCCTTCTGTTGCTAGGCAGATACATTTACTGTTAACACTGGATCAAAATATGTTTCTCTGAAACTTTTTACTCTTTTTCTCCCAGTTCTGTATAATAGCTAATAAATATTTGACTTAAAGAGCAAGGGCTCTGCAGTCAAACAGCCTGAATATTTGCCTCTGCCACGTTACTAGGTATAACTTATGTTTCTTCATTTGTGAAAATGGGAACACAGATATGTTGTATACCCTTCTTAGGGTTGAGGATCAGATGAGCTAGTTGTATGTAAAGCGTTTAATGAAATACGTGGAAAAATGGAAAATATTCTCTTAGCTACTTATAATGGTGCTGGCAGTCTGATTGGCTGTAAGACAGTAGTATACATGACATGGGTCCAGTTACTAAGAACTTAGCCTTCAGCTCTTTCTGTCGTGATTCATTGGCTAATACTAAAAATGAATTTCAGCATTTATACATAATGTCTTTTGAAGGTTATTTGGTAATGGTTATACCTTCTCCCACAGTTTGCTAATGAGGAAAATAAAACAGGTAATTTAAGAGATTTAACTCAAAACAGAGAAAAATGTAGTGAAACTCATTTGTATATAATAAGCCCTAAAATGTTCAAATTAGATCCCCATTCTGCCCAATTATGAGTTTTGGAAAACAGATTACTTTAACAGGAGAACATAGTTCATGCAAGTGTTGCTGGAGGCTAATTTGGAAGACCAATTTAGAAACATTTCAGGTATACATACCATTGTTAACATTTGGGATGATATTTTTAGCTTTCCTCACTGACTAGAAACTCTTCAGTGATACATTGGAGATCAGCTGTGGTTACAAAGTGATTTCTTATTTAAAGAAGATAACTTTGGTATCTATATAGACACTCCACATTAAAATAAAGTTTCAACTATTTGGGGATATAAGAGTGATGAATATGACATGGGAGAGAGAAATACTGTTTTGACCTATATTTATTTCTATAACTAGAGATGGCTTTGAAAAGATGCCTTACTGTGAGAATATTCCTGCTGTAATTTTAATAACATTTAAAAAATAAAATTTAATCTGTATACATGAAACTCTTTATCAATCAAAACTCTATGTTTGAGATACTATGATGTGGACGTCAGAGCAAATGAAAAATAGTGCCTACATTTATCAAGTCCGTTGTCACTAGTTCAGGTTAGTATATTCATTCCAAACTGCTTTGCCTAAAGTTTCCGGGCCTTTGATAAAAAGCAGTGGTATTCATGGCTATTTTTTTTGTCCACTTAAATCATATATATTTCTCATCAGTGTTTTTAATCACTTGTCTTCATGAGTTCCATTTCTTGGATGAGAGGATGGCAAATGTTATAACTTATGACTTGTATGGCTAATTTTTTCTACCGGTCAGTTTTGAGGTATTGACCTCTTTTCCGTTGAGATTTGTTTAAAATGAGAAAGCTAAAACCTGATACTATTGTTAAGAAATTTCTTTGATTCAAAAAGTAATAAGAATTTATGCTAGGAATGGGACTGGCAAACCCAAGGAGATTATACAGTAAGGACAAGGTGTAACATCTTGTTATATCTTGATACCTTTGTCTCTTTGTAAGGAAAGAGGAAAACAGGCACAATAAATGCAAATCAAGGCTATATATGTGATTGTCATTCTGCAAAGTTTATGATGTAGGAGGAGGGTGGCTGCAGCTGTGAAATTTTGCTTCTTTCCTAATATTGGAAATAATCACTTAGTACTTGAGAAGGATTCCTTGCCAGTATTTCCCATGGCTCTTACTTGGGCCTTGGTGTGTATAGCAAACCAGTTTTCTCCTGGAGAGCTCAGAGTACTACTTGAAGTCAGCCTCTGAGCTCAGATGTTATGAGCAGTGTTATGAAATACTAGCCTTCCGTTTTGTCAGTTTTCTTCCTTCCTTTTGTTAGCCAGTTCTCCTCTCCTTTCTCTTGAGTTTTCATCTCTTCACAATACTGCCTCGCAATTTTATACTCTTATTTATTATAGAGTTGAGTTCAGTGCCTACCTGAATATGAGTTTAGAAAGATTTCAGGTAGTGTTTTTCCAGCTGAGGCTCTAGGATCCCCAAGAGTCCATTAGTCTCTTTAAAAAAAAAAGAAAAAAAAAATCTTAAAGGATGAAGCATTCTGTGAGGATATTTAACAGTTTTTCATATTTTATTATCTTATGTTGAAAAATGATTAAATTTTTGAGATAATTTCAGGCTTATAGAATGGTTTCAAAAGGAATAGGCATTTCTTATACACCATTCATCTAGATCCCGCAGATGTATATATAGCACAGGGAACTCTGCACAGTGCCGTGTGCCAGCCTGGATGGGAGGGGATCTTAGGGGAGAATGGATATGTGTGTATGTATGGCTGAGTCCCTTCACTGTTCACCTGAAACTGCCGCACGTTGTTAATTGGCTATACCCCAATACAAAATATTTTCGGTGTTTAAAAAAAGCAAAAAAAAAATCTACTGCACTGAATGCAAAAGTAATACAGATTCACATGTAATAGCAAATAAAAAAAAAGGCCCATGTATCACTCAGATATGAGAAACACCAGCTTTAAGTATTTGAGGAATATTTGAGTTTTAGTAAGAAAGCATTAAAGGTTAGGGAGGAGTGACTCTTTAAAGCCTTTACTTATTAAAATCAAGATAAAATCCTGTATCTGATGTATGGTTCAGGAAATTCAATAAACTGAAATCCTGGATTGAGACCTTTAGGGCTTCACTTTTATAACCTTATATCTAGGATGAGAATTGTGTCTGATCTTAGGTAAGTTCTTATCCAGATTTTTCTTAAATGTTTCTGATGACAAGGAAACTTAAGTACCCAGTACAGAGGCACATTCCAATTGTAGCTACCTCATATTTTGTTTTCATAAAGCAGTAAGAAAGACTAACAACTCAGTAAGTAATCAGTGGCAAAGGAGCTGAAAAAAGCACTTACCAGAAAAAAGAAAAAATGCCAATGACCTATAGATATCTGTTAGGCTGGGAGAACTACAACTGAAGCTATATCTTAAGTACGTTGATGTGTAATTATATCCAGGGCTTTCAGCCCAGAAAAGGTAGAGAGGTATAATTTCCATTTGTGTATGTCTTTTCTCCTTTAAAAGCAATGTGTATGCCCATATAAGCACACACTTTTTGGAAGGATATGCAAAAGATAGCAATAGTCGCCACTAGGTAGATCTAATTTCAGTTGTGTATCTTTTTGTAAATTTTATGTTTTTCCCTGTGTACATGTATTTTTCAAATAAAGAAAACTAACATGTTCTAACTTAAAATGAGGTAAAATCTGTCATTTTGTACTTTTGTTGGTCACAGGTCCAACTTCTGGAATTGTGCAAAAATAAGGCTATTTTATCTTCTAAGTTTTCTGATACTTTGAGATACATCGCTATGGTCCTGTAACTTGTCTTTTTCCAGAGTAAATAAAATTATGTCCTTTTAAGTATAACCATTTCCTGTTTAACACGGTATCTGAAATACATTTCCTTACTATCTGACTTGTTTATGTTTATGAATCTTGTTGATATGGCCAAATCTCTCTCATTATATGTATCCTCCCTTTGGAAACTTCCTGTGTTTCCTGAAAAGTTGGTTGATTGGTCGATTTGAATAATTATGTCATTCTTTGGTTCTTTGAGCTTTCTGTGACAAAAACTCTTAATTAAATCTTTTTCCACGTGTGTCCTGTGACCTAACAGAGATTTGTCTCTGTGTTGACATGGATAGTCAAAATTCTTTAAATACAGTTCTTCAGTAAGCTGCAGATCTGCATACTGTACATTTTTGACAGAAAATTGGCTGCATATTCCTCTGGTTTTCCTTCTGTAGTAGCTTTTCCAAAGAAGAAACAAGGCATTCTAGCACGATCTCATGCTGGAGAGTTAAATGCATGATTTTGCATTATGTTTTTATGTTTTATGGCGAGGGCACAGGAGACTCAGTACTACCTGTGACTTCTTACCCCATTCTATCAACTTTCCTTCAAACTTTCCTATTCTTTGCTCTTGACATTATATTATTTACCAAAGCAAGTGTTCTTCTATTAAAAATGTTTGTGGCTGATTCCTGCTATTAATTATGGCCTAATAATTTCATTAATGTCTTTAAAAAGATCTTTTAGGAACAATTCTTTGCATTTCTATCCTTCCACTTAACTAAGTTGTTTATCTTCCTCTTCGCTGTTGTACTTGTGCATACTTCTATCCTTGTATTTATTTGCTCCATTATGTTGGAATTACTTTTAGAACAATTATATTTTATGTTTACAGAAAACCATAAGAGCTTCTTGAGGGGAAGGACTCTGCTTTATTCACCTTTTCTCTCCGTCACCTAGCACAGTGCATAACACTTATCTTCATTGAATATTTGCTATGCTAAATGTAACTAAGGCTATGAAGGGACAGATAGCCCATATAGAATATACCTGTTGTATGTATATTGTATGTACATACAACAATGTACATACAATACAGGTTGTATGTATCCTAAGCTTTAATAAAAAACAACTTACATTTCATTCCATTTTAAGTATTTATGATTTCTTTTTTATTCTTTTGCATGCTTTCTTGGCTGGATGACAATAGAGAAGAAGAAAATGAGGTAAGTATATTTTAATTAGGTATTCAGTGATTATGAGATTGAAAACATTCAAAACTTACCTATCATTTTGAATATGAAATGAAGTAATAGTTTTTGCTTAATTTTGTTTTTGGATCTGTAATAATTCATTCCACTGAGGGATGTTGTATATTTCATGAAAATGGTTTTTAAACTTTCAAGCTTCAAGAGCTTTTGTCAAGGTAAAGGAAGCTGGCAACTTGAAACAGTGTATTTTTACTGTTTTTATGCATTGAGCTTCCATGTAAGATTTAATTTGAAAAGTGAATTCTCTTTCTTAAGAAGTATTTGAAGACCACTGCTCTGTGTTAATGCCTGTAAAAATGTTTACTTTTCCACTTGAATGGTTACTGTATAATTTTTGAAAACTGATTTCAGATTTTTACCATGTTGAAGTGGAAAACTGTTCTCTTAAATAGCCAGAGTTGATTAAAGAACATCAATTAGAAAAATGTTGTAGATGGCAAGTGTACTATCTTTAATTTAGACTTGAGTTTGTTGCTGTAGACTTTTCTGATGTTCTGTCTACAACAGAGGTTAAGCCTTTAACTTCTGAAGCCCACCAGTTCCTTTGGTGATTTGGCAAATAATGAAGGGTAAGGTCTTCTTAGATATATACTTTGTAGTTGTTGCTTATAGTAGGATAAGACTATAAGTCCGCTTGGCCTGGGTATGTATGGGGCCCAGCAGATGTAGTGGTAGTGTGCCAGGACAGTAATTTCCAGGAAGGCAGAAAGGCCTGGTTCTCATTTGGTTTGGTTACCTCATCTGTAAAATGAGTGAGGTGGGAAACTGCTCTGTACCAGCGGTTCCCCACATCTAGGAAGTCCCTCAGAATTGCCTGAGATGCTTGTTTTCAGAAAACAAAACAAACTTATTGTTCACTGTAGAGCTATTGAATTGATATTTCCTGGAGTTTTGTCACAGATCTATATTTCTACCAAGTACCCAAGTGACTCTCTTTTTTTTTTTAATCTATTAATTTGTTTGACTGCACTGGGTCTTAGTTGCAGCACATAGGATCTTTAATAGAAGCATGTGAACTCTTAGTTGTGGCATGTTGGATCTAGTTTCCTGATCAGGGATGGAACCCGGGCCACCTGCACTGAGAGTGTGGAGCCCTAGCCACTGAACCACCAGGGAAGTCCCCTCAAGTAGTCCCTTCAAGTGATGATTCTGTGTGATGCTAGAAGACCACTAGTTGTAATGACTTACGATGTTTCTTACAGGATAGGGACAAGAACAAAGTATTTTCATGATGGAGATGTTAGCTATTGCTGTCTATCCACATGTCCTCTTATAGTGTATGTTGAAATACACATCAGATTATTTTTAATATTCTGCTTGGAAAATAGTTCTAAAACTGTAAAATCCTTTAAGAGACAATAACAGTAGAAAAATATGGATAATTGTTGAAACTGGGGATGGGTACTTAGAGGTTTATTAAACTATTTTACCTTTGGGTATGTTTAAAATTTTCCATAATAAAGAGGATTTCTTTAATGCTTTTATAGCTTAATGAAATTCATGCTGTTTTTGTCATTAAAAAGGACTTTTCATTTCTCTGACATTTAAAACTGTGATGCTAGCCATTTAAAAGTAACTTTATTGTAGTAGTAACTGCTCTTTTTGTTCATTCATAGGCAAAGATTGAAAATGTGCCGAAAACAGGTTTCATCAAAGGACCAATGTTCAAAGGTGTTGCTTCTAGTCGGTTTTTGCCCAAAGGCACCAAGACAAAAGTTAATTTGGAGGAACAGGGGCGACAGAAGGTGTCATTCAGCTTCAGCCTTACAAAGAAAACTTTGCAGAACAGGTTTCTGACTGCACTTGGCAATGAAAAGCAAAATGATACTCCAAATTCCCCAGTTGTACCTCTTCAAGTAGACTCGACCCCTAAAGTTAAGACGGACATTGGAGATACATTATCTACTACAGAAGAAGCTTCGCCACCGAAATCAAGGGTAGAACTGGGCAAAATCCATTTTAAGAAACATCTGCTTCATGTAACATCCAGGCCACTGCTGACTGCTACCACAGCAGTGGCACCTCTGTCTCCTCCCATGGCGCCATTACCAGCAGTCAGAGCAGAATCAACAACTGTAGACTCTCCACCCTCATCTCCACCTCCACCACCTCCACCTCCCCAAGCCACAACACCCTCATCACCAGCACCAGTAACAGAGCCAGTGGCCTTGCCACACACACCAGTGACAGTTCTGATGACAGCACCCGTAGATGTAGCTGCTAGAGCCTTGAAGGAGCCACCAGTAACAATTGTACCAGAATCATCAGAAGTGGACACTGAACAGGACCCTGTATCTAATAGTGCAGAAGAACACATAACTCACACTTTGAATGAGCAAGCAGATATTCCTTCACAAAAAGAAGACTCCCATATTGGGAAGGAAGAAGAAACTCCAGATAGTTCTAAGAGTAGTCTGGGCTCTAAAAAAACAGGTTTTAAGAAGAAATCCTCACAATCTGAAGGCACCTTTCTTGGTTCAGAATCTGATGAAGATTCTGTACGGACTTCCTCAAGTCAAAGATCACATGACTTAAAATTTTCAGCAAACATTGACAGAGAAAGAGATTCAAAAAAGAGCTCAGCAACTTTAAAAAGTGAGGATTTAGGGAAATCTTCACGATCTAAAACAGAGAGAGATGATAAATATTTTAGCTACTCAAAACTTGAAAGAGATACTCGGTATATATCTTCTCGATGTAGAGAGAGAGAACGAAGGAGGAGCAGATCTCGGTCTAGATCTGACAGAGGCTCTAGAACTAGTTTATCTTATTCTCGGTCAGAACGATCCCATTATTATGACTCTGATCGTCGCTACCATAGGAGTTCCCCCTATCGAGAAAGGACTCGCTATTCTCGGGCATATACAGATAGCAGGGCTAGAGAGAGTTCTGACTCAGAAGATGAGTATAAGAAGACATACTCAAGGCGCACCTCATCTCATTCTTCCTCTTACAGAGACCTAAGGACATCATCATCCTATTCTAAATCTGACCGAGACTGTAAAACTGAGTCCTCTTACTTAGAGATTGAGAAAAGAGGAAAGTATTCTTCCAAATTAGAAAGAGAATCCAAAAGGACTTCAGAAAATGAAGCAATGAGAAGATGCTGTTCTCCCCCCAATGAACTCGGATTCCGACGGGGGTCATCATATTCCAAGCATGATAACAATGCTTCCCGTTACAAATCTGCCCCTTCAAAACCTGTATCCAAGTCTGATAAATTTAAAAATTCTTTCTGTTGTACAGAATTGAATGAGGAAATCAAACAGTCTCATTCTTTTAGTTTACAGACTCCTTGTTCAAAAGGTAGTGAATTAAGAGTGATTAGTAAAATTCCTGAGAGAGAGAAGACTAGGTCTCCATCTCCATCACATCGATTAAATGATTCACCTACTTTTAAAAAGCTAGATGGATCGCCTGTTTTTAAGTCTGAATTTATAGGACATGATAGCCATGATAGTATTAAAGAAGTAGACTCTTTATGTAAAGTGAAGAATAATCAGTTAAGAAGTTATTGTCCCACAGAATTAAATATAAATGGATCTCCAGGGGCAGAATCTGATTTGGCAGCATTTTGCACTTCTAAACATGACACTGTTTTGATGTCTTCTGATGATAGTGTGACTGGATCAGAGGTATCCCCCTCGGTCAAAACATGCATGCTTTCATCAAATGGATTTCAAAATACTAATAGATGTAAAGAAAAAGACTTGGATGATACTTGCATGAAGCATAGTAAGTCGGAAAGCGCATCTAGAGAAACAGAACCTCTGGTGTCACCACACCCAGATCAACTCATTTCTTTGCCAGTTATGACTATAGATTATTCCAAAACAGTTGTTAAAGAACCAGTTGAGGTGAGAGTTTCTTGCTGTAAAACCAAAGATTCAGATATATACTGTACTTTAAATGACAACCACCCTTCTTCATGTCATTCTGGAGCTGAAAATACTGAGCCTTTAGTCACGAAGATGTCTTCAAATAGCTTTATGAATGTGCATTTGAAATCAAAAACAGTTATATGTGATAATGGAAATCTAACTGATCAGCACTCAAAATTTGCATGTGGAGAATATAAGCAGAGTGTTGGTAGTACTAGTTCAGCTTCTGTTAATCATTTTGATGATTTATATCAAACTCCAGGGAGCTCATGTATCGCTTCATCTCTTCAGAGTCTTCCCCCAGGAATAAAAGTGAACCGTTTAACTCTCTTGCAACGTGGAGATAATATATCTCCAGTTTTGGATGCTGTGCTGAAGAGTAAAAACTCAGAGTTTTTAAAGCATGCAGAGAAAGAAACAGTAATAGAAGTAGGTGGTGATCTTCCTGATTCAGGAAGGGGATTTGATTCATGGGATAGCAGGCATAATAATGGACTGTCTGAGAAATGTGTGCAGGAGGCTCACGAAGAAGGGAATTCTTTATTGCCTGATAGAAGAGGAAGACCAGAGATCTCTGTAGATGAAGAAGGTGGAAGAGGACATGCACATATTTCTGATGACTCAGAAGTTGTATTTTCTTCTTGTGATTTGAATTTAACTATGGAGGACAGTGATGGTGTAACATATACCTTAAAATGTGACAGCAGTGGTCATGCCTCAGAGATTGTGTCTACTGTCCATGAAGATTATTCGGGTTCTTCCGAAAGTTCAAGTGATGAAAGTGATTCAGAGGATACAGATTCTGATGATAGCAGTATGCCAAGAAACCGTCTTCAGTCTATTGTGGTTGTGCCAAAGAATTCTACTTTGACCATGGAAGAAACTAGTCCTTGTTCTTCCCGGAGCAGTCAGAGTTACAGACACTATTCTGATCACTGGGAAGATGAGAGATTGGAGCCAAGGAGACATTCATATGAGGAAAAATTTGAGAGTATAACAAGTAAATCCTGTCCTCAAGCTGAGAAGTTCTTCTTTCATAAAGCAGCAGAGAAACATTCCGAAATTTCTTTTATACAGCCCAGCCGAAAACAGATAGATAATCACCTGCCTGAAATTGCTCATCCTCAGAGTGATGGGGTTGATAGTACAAGTCATCCAGACATAAAATCCGACCCTCTAGGTCATTCAAATTCTGAGGAAACAGTGAAAACTAAAGTAGCTTCTCAGCAGCAAGCAGAGCTACCAGTTTATTCTTCTGATGATTTTGAAGATGTCTCAAATAAGTCTCGGCAACAGACTACTTTTCCTAACAGGCCAGATAGTCGACTGGGAAAAACAAACTCAAGTTTTTCTTCTTGTGAGATCTCCCGCGCGGATGGCTTCCGTTCATCAGAGGAGCTCAGAAACCTAGGGTGGGACTTCTCTCAACAAGAAAAGCCTACCACCACATATCAGCAGCCTGACAGCAGCTATGGAGCCTGTGGTGGACACAAGTATCAGCAAAGTGCAGAACAGTACAGCGGGGCGCGCAATTACTGGCAAGGCAACGGCTACTGGGATCCAAGGTCCGCGAGTAGACCGCCAGGAGCTGGGGTTGTATATGATCGAATTCAAGGGCAGGTACCAGATTCCTTAACAGATGACCGAGAAGAGGAGGAGAGTTGGGATCAACGTGGAGGATCTCACTTTTCAAGTCAGCCCAGTAAGTTTTTTCTGTCCCTTCAGAAGGACAAGGGTTCAGTGCAAGCGCCTGAAATAAGCAGCAATTCCATTAAGGACTCTTTGGCAGTGAATGAGAAGAAAGATCTTCTGAAAAACTTAGACAGAAATGATATGAAAGATAGAGGACCTCTTAAAAAAAGAAGACAGGAGTTGGAGAGTGATTCTGAAAGTGATGGTGAGCTTCAGGACAGAAAGAAAGTTCGAGTGGAGATGGAGCAGGGAGAGAGAGCAGTGCCTCTCGGCTCAGCGCTGGTTGGGCCTTCCTGTGTCATGGAGGACTTCAGGGACCCCCAGCGGTGGAAGGAATATGCCAAGCAAGGGAAGATGCCTTGTTACTTTGATCTGATTGAAGAAAATGTTTATTTAACAGAAAGGTAAGCCAAATTAATACTTGTCTGAGAAGTTTTAACCTCTTTTTGTAGGAAAAAACTTAGCTTTTGGAAGTTAATATATGAGCTCAACTTTATGAAATATGTTGTGTGATAAAATATAAATTAAAAAATCTAAAAAGTATATTTGCCTATTTAGATTTGGTGGTGTTAGAGTTCCTCCCTCAATGTTTTTTTTCTCTCAGGGAGGGGATGTCTGCTTTTTTTTTCCCTCCCTCTACCTCTGGTTCTAGAAGTACATTAAAACCAAAGTATATAGAGCAACCCAGTTTTTCTTAAATTTCGTTTTACATGTGAACCTGGAATAGAAAGTGGAACAAAACTCCAGCAAAATAGTCTGCTCTTAGAGAAGAAAAAAGTTATGTTGGATTTTTTTTTTCTTCATTGTGAAGATTTGTGAAAAATATCTTTAGGTACTTTACAAACTAGAACTAGATTGAAACACAGTGTTCTTTTGTCATGTTTTAAAATCTGGTGCTAATAGATTAAACTTGGTAGTAAGATAACGAGTTTTTAGGAAATAAATGGTAGAATCCCTCAGATGAAATAAGGTATAATGAGAATAGGCTAATGAAAACATAATCCTCTAGAGCAGAGCTTCTTGGTCAACTTTCTTTCACCTCTTTCTGACAGTCTTAATTTTCTCATTGTAAATATATGTTGAATATGTGTTTAAAAAGTTTATAGTCTCCTAATCACCTACCTCCTTTTGGAAATTTCTCCTCTAGTTGAGAATCAACTTAGCCATCATCCCTTTAAGCATTCAGAATTTTTTAAAATGAAGACATTTTCCACTGTGGAAAAGGTAAAAGACTTCATCTTAACGTTAGACCCATCAGAAGTTTTTCCTATTTTAAAGAAAAACCACTTATTTTTTTTTTGAAAGATAAAAAGAGCCTCTTATAGTAACATTCATTTGTATCTGGTTGTAAATTAGGTTTAACTTCAAAATATTGGCTATTTTAAGTAGTACTGCTTAGGTATTTTGTGAGTAGAGTCATGCAACTTACATGATCTTTCTACAGGAATAGAAATACAATTAACCCAACTCTCTGGATTTTATCTAGCAGAGTTTCAGATATATATAAGACTATACACAATAAATTTGGTTGGTGAGAGGCCTTCTGGAGGGGGAGGCATTTATATATATACAACATTTTAAATCCTGGAGAGGGGCATGGCAACCCACTCCGGTATTCTTGCCTGGAGAATCCCTTGGACAGAGGAGTCTGGCAGGCCACAGCCCATAGGGTTGCAAAGAGTTGGACACAACTGGAAGCGACTTAACACATATGCAACATTTTAAAGTGCTTGACATATGCTGGGCATTTGTAGAAGCCACTGAGAAGACAAGTTACTGTCAAGTATGAGCATCCTTAGGTCCAGTGAAAATAGGCTTACCTGAAAGAAATCTGGGCGCGTTAGTCCTTGTCTGGTCTTCTGGAGCAATACAAAATAAAACTACTGCTTTTATATATAGCTTTTAAGAACTTTCGAGAAGGTATTTTGTTTATCTTTAGTCATCTTTCTTCAGGCAAAGCATATTCTTATGCATATTAATGAATTATGTCTTTAATTGATCCAGATGAATCATTCTTATTATTGCAACTTGGTGAAAACTCTCATGACCCTGGTTAGGTACTTTCTAAAACTGGGACTGTAGAAGAACTAATGTTGAAGTTGAAAGCAGATTAGTTAGGAGATTAAGACAGTCTCCTAGAGCAGCAGCTGTGCTCTTCACTTGTCTGTTAGTTGAAGAGTAAGTCATAGTTCCCTGATTTTAAGAAGGGGAACTTATTCATCTGTCCTTGAATTTTTTTTAAACAGGATTTGCACACAAATGATGTTGCTGAAGAAGTCTCTAAGGGTTTGATTGAGTTAGATTCTTGATTTAAAACTCCTATTTTTGTTCTTTTAGTTTGTTTTGTTTTTTAGCAGCCCCTTATCTTCCTCAGCCTAGTATCTCAACTATTATTTGTATAACCATGAGGACTGATTGTTTTGTTTTTGACTACATGGCAGCATACAGGATCTTAGTTTCCCTACGAGGGATTGAACCTGTACCACCTTGCAGTGGAAGCATGAAGTCTTAACCACTGGACCACAAAGAAGTCCATAAGGACTGATTCTTAACTTTAATTAATCAGCTGTGTTATTACCTGATACTCATGAGTTCTCCAATTTTCCTCTGGAGCCAAATATGAGTACTAACTTGAAACTGCTCAGAATTTGAGGCTTAGATGACAAGGACTAGGAAAGAAGGCTGAGTCCAAAATAATAGACTTGAGCTTATCCCATCTTCCCATTTGCCAAGGCTGAGGCTTCCTTTCATCTATTTTGCAACACAGTTCTATGTTTTCAGTCTCATAAATGCTTAGTGGTTTGACATTTTGTCTTTTTAAATGATTGACTTAACCAGAATCATTAAATGGAAAACAAATGAAATTTGGCATTTTTTTGACTGTGTATATTGTATCATTGCTAGGACATTTATTTAACCAATTTTAATAAAATTTTACCTAATAGAAAGAAGAATAAATCCCATCGGGATATTAAGCGAATGCAATGTGAGTGTACACCTCTTTCTAAAGATGAAAGAGCTCAAGGTGAAATAGCATGTGGGGAAGATTGTCTTAATCGTCTTCTCATGATTGAATGGTGAGTAAATTAGAATGCTCTGCTTTTGCTCAGTTATTCTATTAAATGTCTCTAAATATTGAGAATAATTATTAAGAAGAGTAAAATTTTGACTTTTCTCCTCCTACCTACTGTTGAGTATTTATGAGCCATGAAATCTCCCGTGTGAAACTAGAGATGAAAACTCCAGCCTCCAGTTTATAAGGAAGCAGATTTCCCTCACATTGTGCATTAGATTATGAAACACACTGTAAGTGCTCTATAAAGTAGCCCTAATGTTGACATAGCAATATTAATTTTTACCCAGTCTCCTTTTATCTCTTGTAAGGTTCATGTCCTGAGAAGTCAGTGTTGGTATTTTTTTGATTTTTACTATAAAATGAACTAAAATCCTAACATTTCAAAAGTGCTTAAAGTAACATGTCTTGTTCTAAGCCTCAGTCCCTCTATGTGTAATCTTTCCAGATAATGTTTATGCCTGCAGCAGCAGAGGTAGGCATTTCCTTTTTCATGTGCAACAGTGAAGTTCTTACTGTATGAACTTTGGGAAACTTTGTACCCCCTCACTTGCCACACACACTTTTAATATGCTTTGGAGACCTAGTCAGAGCTACATATTTTGACCTACCCAAATCTTTCCCTTGACTATGTTGTGTATTCTATTCATAGTTAATGTGTAAATATTAATCTTCTTTTGATAGACAGTTGGTTCAGTATTTTTCATATAAATAGGAAATATCTTTACATTAAAAAATGTGATTTTAAAAAAATAGAGTGAAAATTGTATCATTTTTAACCATCGAAAGATTATTAAGATGCTTTATAGTATAGGTGGGCTTCCCAGGTGGCGCTAGTGGTAAAGAATCCACCTGCCAGTGCTGGAGATGCAAGAGATGGCAGGTTGCATCCCTGGGTCGGGAAAATGCTTGGAAGTAGGAAATGGAAACTCACCTTAGTATTCCTGCCTGGGAAATTCCATGGGCAGAGGAGCCTGTCAGCTTTGGACTATTAAGAATTGAGTAAATTTTTAATTTTATTCCAGAATCCATTATGGAAGATCCTTGCTACTTCATGTTGTGCTTACTCTGAACAAGGATATGTTTAATAATGACTTTGTAATTAGCTACATTCAAAAGATGAAATTAGTGATGATTGGAGTGGAATATAAGAGAAGGTTCGCCGATTGAGGATAAGCTAGCTCTGCATAGTTGTCAGAGCGCCGCAGGCTTCCATGCCGTCTGAAAATGTGTCTTAACACTCTGAGGAAGGGGTAGCGACTAGTTGAGAGACTGTATTTCGGGCACCATGTGTTTAACTAACAGTGTAGGCACTCAGTTCTAAGGAGTCCCTTCATGATGGAAAGAATTATTGAGGAAGGCTCACTTGGAGGTTTACCACACATATGCTTGCTGATTATGCCATAAAAATACGGATATATTTACATAATTCTAGTGAACACGTTTTTAGTTCTTTTGCTGCTTTGAAGAATTAATTTTCTCCCTGTCTGTTTTCAGTTCTTCTCGGTGTCCAAATGGGGATTATTGTTCCAATAGACGGTTTCAGAGGAAACAGCATGCAGATGTGGAAGTCATCCTCACAGAAAAGAAAGGATGGGGCTTGAGAGCTGCTAAAGACCTTCCTTCGTAAGTTAGGTTTTAATCACCTTTCATTTCATTTGTGTTGCTGAAGTTGATTAGATAGATACCTTTTAGGAAAGTAATTTGTCTATTACACTGAAGTTTAATAATGATTATTGTGCAGAATGACGCTTGGTAGCCAGTTTTGTTTTTTTTTAATTCACTTATTTTAGGAAATTAAATAGAAATCTCTTCTCTATATATATGAAAGAGCAGTTTGTCCCTTATGATGTTTGGAATAGGCAAGTCCTTCTTTGTCTGATAGTCACGTTACCTTTAATTCCAAATTACCAAGTGTTTGTGTAGACTCCCCAAATCCCTATGAAATTCTGTAAAAAGGAGTTAGGACAGAATCTGTAACAGTGAATCTATATAAAATTGAGTTGGGATAAGAGTGGTGGAGAGTGTCTATAAGGATATTAGAATAGAGAATTAAAGCACACTTGATAAACAGTAAAGATTTTTGAATGAATAAATGTTGCCTTCTGTCTAATTCATGTTGCTTTTATATGTAATGCAATAAAAGATCAGTTTATTTTCTATCATATTCAGTGTTTCTTTTAGCCACTCATTTTTTATACATAGTATATTTAAGTATTCTTATGAAAGTTGATTGTCTTTTTCTTTAAAGTATATATAGATTACATGTGTTTATGATGGAAGAATTTTTTAAAATACATCAAAGGAATAAAGGAAGAAAATAAGACAGTTGTTGGCTTCGATGACTAAAGCACAGCTATTCTTTCAGAATCCTAAGCATATGGCCACACTTGAATGAGAATTGGAATTAGGTGAGGGGTTTTAATCTTTTTATTGTGAGGATTCAAAGCAACCAGGTACTTTAGTTTTCTGACAGGAATCCTCATGTATCTTTTGAAAGGTCGGAATTGATATTCATATCACTCTCTATCTTTTTGAGAACCAATCAGAAAAACATGTTTCATTAAAAAAAAATAAATAGTAGAAACATCATATTTCCCTTTTCTACCAAGTATTATCACAATATCTTGGTTCATAACCATTTTTAAATTGTTTCTTTGAAACATATCTCACAGAATCATCTAAGTATATTCCATATCCAAACTCAGTGGATCCTTTATAATATTTTAAATAAATAATAGACAAGCTTCCCTTGTCTCTTATTAGACATCACACTCAGTAGTTCCCAAGGCAGTCCAGTGTGTTTCTAAAGTCACTCACTCTGATCTAGATGCAGGTTTTATTCTGCTGAAGCTAGCCAGGTTTTTCTTTTGGAGAATCTTTTTTTTAACATGTATTTATTTTTAAAAGAAACTCCAGTTTGGACATAAACTTCTGTTATGGGGTATTAATGGATACTATTGTCTTTTGGCAGAGTCTGCACTAACATAGCTTCAACTTAAATATAAATTCTTATATGCAACAGAGACTATTCGTTGGCTCAGAAATCCGTTTCTTTTATGAAGAAGGAAATGAGAGAGGAGAAATTGCGTGACTGGTTCACATAGCAGGTTAAAATTTCCTAAAGCTCTTGAGCGTTCCTCAGCTACTCACAAAGAACCCTGCTTTGGTAAAATATACTAGGACTTAATGTTTCCATGTTTCTGACACCTTCACTCATGTAATTTCCATATGCTGATGGTAATACCAGTTTTATAAACTTCGGATTCCAAGCTATTTAGATGTTCACTTTTAGAGTATTCCCACTTAACAAGGACCTACTGTCAGATATGCACAGTGTAAGTAGGTATTTGGAACAAAACTACTAGTTAGTGTTAAAATATGACAGACTCCACCAAGAAACCAAGCAAATCCCTACCAAACCCTCCAGTATTAGGTTGTAGGAATGGAAGACCATGCTGTCCAGGTTGAACTAATGTTGTTGTTGTGTGTTTAGTTGCTCGGTCATGTTCAATTTTTTTTGTGACCCTTTGGACTATAGCCCACCAGGCTCCTCCATCCATGAGGTTTTTTAGGCATGGACTCCAGAGAAGGCAATGGCCGCCCACTCCAGTACTCTTGCCTGGCAAATCCCATGGACGGAGCAGCCTAGTAGGCTGCAGTCCATGGGGTCGCTAGGAGTCAGATACGACTGAGCGCTTTTCACTTTCATGCATAAGAGAAGGAAATGGCAACCCACTCCAGTGTTCTTGCCTGGAGAATCCCAGGGACGGGGGAGCCTGGTGGGCTGCTGTCTGTGGGGTCACACAGAGTTGGACACGACTGAAGCGACTTAGCAGCAGCAGTAGCAGCAGAGGAGCCTAGCAGGCTGGAGTCCAAAGGCTTGCAAAGAGTCTGATGCAACTGAGCATCAGCAGATGTTGGGCAGCTATCACCTTTGTGTAGTTACAAAATTTCTATCACCCCTGAAGGAAACCCCTTAACACAGAATCAGCAGAATCAGCAGAATCTCCTTTTTGCTCCCTCTTCCCTACCTTTGGCAACCTCTAAATCTGCCATTTCTGTGGATTTAACTATTCTAAATATTTGTTTCCGACTTCTTAAAGTTTTAAGCATAGTATTTTTTTAGCATGGTCCCTCCCCCAAAAAAGAAGCATACTGATTTTGTCAGTATATCATAACAAATACAAATGATTTACATTTTTACATTTAAAAATTCTCTTGGGTATTCTTTGTGGTTCAGTCACTTAGTCGTGTCTGACTCTTTGTGACCCCATGGACTGTCGCCCTCAAGGCTTCTTTGTCATGGGATTTCCCAGGCAAGGTACTGGAATGTGTTGCCATTCCCTACTCCAGGGGATCTTCCTGGATTAGGGATGGAACCCATGTCTCCTGCATTAGCAGGTGGATTCTTTACCACTGAGCCACCAGGGAATGCCAGTGGTTAATGTTAGGGCATGTTCGTTTATTTTTTTTGCTGTGTGTCTTAAGGGGATCTTAGTTCCCTGACCAGGGAATGAACCCCAGGCTATAGCAATGAAAGACCAAGTCCTACACACTGGCCCAGGGAATTCCCAGGTCATATTTATTTTGCAAGGATTAGAGAAAACTTCCAGGTAGGTCTTTCTTGTCAGAACTTGGGAGTAAAGCATAGAGAAGTATTTGTTTATATGGAGGTAATACTTGAAATCATTAGTGAGAATGAGCTTTTATAAAGGGAGAGAGAAGAGACTGAGAATTAATACCTTCAATAGAGAAGAAACAGATAAGTAACTACTAAAGAACAATCAAGGGTAGAAGCTAACTGAAAGAAGCCAAGACGAGAGCTTAATCTTGATTATTGATAAATCTTAGACAAAACTAACAGACTTCTTTTTCTTTTTTTGGCCAGGAACACCTTTGTCCTGGAATATTGTGGAGAGGTACTTGATCATAAAGAGTTTAAAGCCCGGGTAAAGGAGTATGCACGAAACAAAAACATCCACTACTATTTCATGGCCCTGAAGAATGATGAGGTAAGTGGCATGAATGTGTTTGTTTTGAAGCAGATCTGGAAATTGTTGAGTTTGAAAGGGGTCATTGATACAGACTGATCTCTGAAATATAAGTGGCAAAAATAAGGAGCTGAACAATGTGTATAGTTTTTTTCTATTTGCTTAAAAAAAGGATGAGGGAGAAGTATTTCCATGTATATGTAAATGTAAACATGCATGTTTCATACTACAATTCATAAAAAATCATGGATGTCTTCTAAAGAGCTTTTGTTTATCTGGATTATATTTATCAGTATATTAAAAGCTGAGAAGTTGAAAATGTTTTTTATTAAACCATTTAAAAGTGACAATAAGCCTATTATATATTGACACAAATATGCTTTTATGAAAATTGTTTTCCAACAAAGTTGTTTTTTAGTGAGGAGCTCCATTTACAATTTCTTTAATGACTGGCTTAATAAATTTAGCTCGATTCTCACGTCTGCCTCTATTCAGTCTGGAAATGCAAGTTGTAGGGATTTATCCTTGGATCTGCTGATTCTCACTGTTAGAGTGGACCCAGCAAGAGTTTTAACAACCTCTCCAGTGGATTCAGATACATACCCAAACTTGAGAGCTACATACTGTGGTATTTCATGCATGCATTTTAAAATGAAGTTTTATACACGTGAAGTAAGATTACAGTATAATAGGATGTAAGAAATAGCTAAAAGAAAATGAGACATTGATCAATATGGAGATAATTTGACCCAGAGGTGAAATGTTGATAGCAGATCTCTTCAGAATTAAGAAGCTGGATATTTGACACTGTGATGTGTAAAGTTATGTGAGAGAGTTCTCTAAAGGAACAGGAGATTAAGGCTCTTAAATTTGCCAGATGCTTTTGTTTTGCAAAATGCACATATATTTAAGGTCTCATTTTTAACTCTTAAATTATCCTTTTCCCTAGATAATAGATGCCACTCAGAAAGGAAATTGCTCCCGGTTCATGAATCACAGCTGTGAACCAAACTGTGAGACTCAAAAAGTAAGTTGAGGTAGATATAAGAGTTTGAAATATTTGTTCATGACTGCTGTTCTGACTATTAATTTTAGATCTGTATCAAAGATACCCATGGATATTATTTTTAGTCATTTTTTCTTATTCTGTTCTTAAAATTTATTTTGAAATAAGTTTAGATTTATAGAATAATAAATAGTGAGGACTGAGTTCCTGTATGCTATCCTGCATTAGCTTCCCCAACTGTCTACTGAATGTAACCATAGTTCAGTTACCCAATCCAGGAAATACTATTAACCATTAACTCATTTAAAGACCTTGCTTAAATTTTGCCATCTGTCATTTTTCTGGTCTGGGATCCCATCCAGGAGCTCTAAGTGCATTTAATTGTCACATCTCTTTGCCTATAAGTTTTATATATTGTTAAGGTGCCAAAATGAGAAACTAAATTTTAATTTTGATCAAGTCCAATGTGTCGTATTCACATTTTATATCAATTATATATCCGTCTTATCCAGGTGCCAGATTTGGTGGTTTTAATATTTGTAAGGGACTGAGTGGCTGCAGATGAGAAAGATAATATGTGGTGTACACGTAGGTATTCTTCTCACCCTCAGCAAGGCCAGACTTCAGGTCTTGGTTATCTTTAGGTCCCTGTGCCTGGCACATAGTTGACACAATTGATAAATCCTTACTGAATTCGATAAAATATTTTGAGATCATTAATGATCTCCATACCCTCTGATTTAGGGTATGGAAAAATATATACATATATATAATATACATATGTATATTATATATATATATGTTTATTATATGTATGTTTCAATATATATGCATCCCAGAGACAGTGGGCCCCCGTCTATGGGGTTGCGCAGAGTCGGACACAACTGAAGCGACTTAGCAGCAGCAGCATGTACATATATGTGTGTGTGTGTATGAATATATACATATGTATATATATTCACACACACACAGGCACATTAGAATATTGTGGTTCTGTTTTAGGTTAAGCTGTGGATTCACTCCCTAGAAAAATATATCAATAATTTCCTCTCATATTGAAATAGTGGTTTTGACTCTTGGATATTTTTTGCTCTTTGATCTCTGTACTAATAGATGTAGCTCTCCCAAGAGCCAAAACATATAATGACTAGGAGAACCCAGTGTGGAATTATTTAAATAAGTTCTGGTTCTAGTTTTGATAGCAGCTGATGTCCACATGTCTAGCCATGAGACTCTAGTTTTACTAACTGTGTCCTTTCACCTCTTTAAGCCTGGGTTTTTCATCCATAACATGTCAAATGGTCTGGGCAGGAGCTCTCCAGTCAAATTACATCTTAGATATTTTGGAATTACAAGGTTCAATTCTGATATATTTATCCCCATTTTAATGTCGAGTTTTATGCTCTTTTCTGATGTTTCACTTGTACACTCAGCATTATAACCACTGCTTCATGCAGTTAAACTTTTGGCATTGTTGTTTTCCTGTTTCCACGCCCCATCTTATCTTAGAAGATAGTTACTTTTTACATAGTATAAAGTGATACAAATTTGTCTGGTACTCAGTGATACCAAACATTCCCTATATGCATGTTTTTACAAGTGAATCCTTACTGTATGGAAATGTGTTTTAAAATAAGTTAAAATAGCAAGGAAATAGTATTAACCATTAACTCATTTAAAGACCTTGCTTAAATTTTGCCATCTGTCATTTTTCTGGTCTGGGATCCCATCCAGGAGCTCTAAGTGCATTTAATTGTCACATCTCTTTGCCTATAAGTTTTATATATTGTTAAGGTGCCAAAATGAGAAACTAAATTTTAATTTTGATCAAGTCCAATGTGTCGTATTCACATTTTATATCAATTATATATCCGTCTTATCCAGGTGCCAGATTTGGTGGTTTTAATATTTGTAAGGGACTGAGTGGCTGCAGATGAGAAAGATAATATGTGGTGTACACGTAGGTATTCTTCTCACCCTCAGCAAGGCCAGACTTCAGGTCTTGGTTATCTTTAGGTCCCTGTGCCTGGCACATAGTTGACACAATTGATAAATCCTTACTGAATTCGATAAAATATTTTGAGATCATTAATGATCTCCATACCCTCTGATTTAGGGTATGGAAAAATATATACATATATATAATATACATATGTATATTATATATATATATGTTTATTATATGTATGTTTCAATATATATGCATCCCAGAGACAGTGGGCCCCCGTCTATGGGGTTGCGCAGAGTCGGACACAACTGAAGCGACTTAGCAGCAGCAGCATGTACATATATGTGTGTGTGTGTATGAATATATACATATGTATATATATTCACACACACACAGGCACATTAGAATATTGTGGTTCTGTTTTAGGTTAAGCTGTGGATTCACTCCCTAGAAAAATATATCAATAATTTCCTCTCATATTGAAATAGTGGTTTTGACTCTTGGATATTTTTTGCTCTTTGATCTCTGTACTAATAGATGTAGCTCTCCCAAGAGCCAAAACATATAATGACTAGGAGAACCCAGTGTGGAATTATTTAAATAAGTTCTGGTTCTAGTTTTGATAGCAGCTGATGTCCACATGTCTAGCCATGAGACTCTAGTTTTACTAACTGTGTCCTTTCACCTCTTTAAGCCTGGGTTTTTCATCCATAACATGTCAAATGGTCTGGGCAGGAGCTCTCCAGTCAAATTACATCTTAGATATTTTGGAATTACAAGGTTCAATTCTGATATATTTATCCCCATTTTAATGTCGAGTTTTATGCTCTTTTCTGATGTTTCACTTGTACACTCAGCATTATAACCACTGCTTCATGCAGTTAAACTTTTGGCATTGTTGTTTTCCTGTTTCCACGCCCCATCTTATCTTAGAAGATAGTTACTTTTTACATAGTATAAAGTGATACAAATTTGTCTGGTACTCAGTGATACCAAACATTCCCTATATGCATGTTTTTACAAGTGAATCCTTACTGTATGGAAATGTGTTTTAAAATAAGTTAAAATAGCAGTTACTTTTATTAGGGATAAATTACAGATGATATTCAACTGGTAGCCCATTAAATAAGATTGATACTTTTTTTTTTTTTAATTCTTCCATTTGCTATTTGGAAAAGCATTTATTGTCCAAAGAGACACATACCTAATTAAGGCAGATAATGGTCTTAAAAATAAAAACAAAAAAGATTAACCAGTCACTAATTTATTTTCTTTTAAAAACAACACCTTAGTGGACTGTGAATGGACAACTGAGAGTTGGGTTTTTTACCACCAAACTGGTTCCTTCAGGCTCAGAGTTAACATTTGACTATCAATTCCAAAGATATGGGTAAGTATTGATTCTGTTCTGTTTTGCTGCTTCTGATGGGGAAATACTGTTTATATGTAGGAGTCTAAAACTTAGATGTGAATTATTGAGAAGTTATATGTACTTTTAGTTTATATCTATAGTGTTCTCTTTTAGTTTTAGTATTTTCCTTTGCATGTTACATCAGGTCATTAAGGGATATTGTACAAGAACTACATGTTCCTCTGAACCTCATTTATATAATTATGTTTCTAATGTAATTTTAAAACTTTTTATTATAGAAATGTCAACAGGGTGTGAATGTGTATAAAGAGAACAATATAATAAATCCCTGTGTAGCCATAATTCATCTGTCAGTTATCAGCTCATGGCTAATCTTGTCTCATCTATATCATATCATACTCTGAAAAAATATTTCTGTTACCTAGTTCTGTCTACCAAAAACTGATGCAATAGCACTGAATACCCCTTGCATTTATATTGTGGTCTTATAAAACCCCACTAAAAGAAAGGTGTCAAGTTTGTGACAGGTATGGAACAAGATGACTCTGGATTATCTCCTCGTGCCAGAAAACCAGTTATAAAAGATTATGAGGGTCATGTCCAAAGGATTCAGGACTAGCTTGAATAGAATCTCACTTACCGAAAGTGGGAGAGTTTTTATTTAGACTTAAGCATCAATAAGACTAATAACTACCGGTGGTTTGAAACACACTATATAAAATCTATGAGTTTTATGATTCTTTAAAACTGCATTTGTCATAATTGAAAGGAACCAATTTGTGATTTTGAAAACTATGGTTTTTTTAATTGAAATATAGTTGATGTGCAATAGTACAAAAGCTATGTGTGTACAACATGTGTTAAATCACTTCAGTCATGTCTGACTCTTTGCTACCCTATGGACGTAGCCCACCAGGCTCCCCTGTCCGTGGGATTCTCCAGGCAAGAATACTGGAGTGGGTTGCCATGTCTTCCGCCAGGGGATCTTCCCGACCAGGGATCAGACCTGCATCTTCTGCATTGGCAGGTGGAGTCTTTACCACTGAGCCACCAGGAAGCCCTTGTAGTCTACTTATTTTATGCATAATAGTTAGTACCTCTTAATCTCCTATCCATCTTTTGTCCCTTCCCCTTTATCTCGCCTTACTAGTAACCACTGATTTAAAAAATAAAAGAGGGAAAAAAGTCAAGCATTTATCCTTCCTTTCTTAAGTGAATTCTATTTCAGATTCAAGCAGTTGGTGAGAAGAATTCTTTATAGAGATATTTTAGCTAATAAATGAGGTAGTGATGGTATCACCATTTTGCAACACCTAATGATGAACTAATCGATTTAGCTAATAGTCAGATATGTTGAGATTGGCCGAGTTCCATGTAGGGCTCCATTTTTTTTTTCTCTTGTATTTGTACTATCCCCTTTGAAAGAAGGGAAACTAGAAATTAGATCTGTTTGTGATCCCCGGGTATATTTATCAAATATTTTTGTGCCTCTGATTGTTACTGTTAAATACTAAAATCCATCAGTTTGCTTTTGGAACAGTCCTTCACGTTTTCCTTGGGTAGCTCTGGTTGCCAAATAAATAGTTGGCAGACATGATTTATACCCAGGGCTGTAAACTTAGGCCTGTTCTTTCTTCCACTTTTCCTTGACTCCATGGTTACATATATTTATTACTATATGTATTAGTTGTGTCTCATCCTTATGTAATGATAACTCTTAATAGCCATGTATTTCCTAAGTGTCCTTTACTAATTATGCATTTTATTATCTATATATGTATTCATAATAATACATTTTGTTCTGTGTACCAGTTAAATATTCACGTATAAGTAATAGATACTGATCTATTTAAGCAATTTTGTTCTTAGCCCAAATAGATACATAATTTCTTATTTTCATACATCAGTAGGAGCTCTCATAAATGGAGAAATTACTTACTAACCTCTTGGCTAGTTTTGTCTAGCTAATAAAAGAAGATTGGGAAAAAAAATTTTTTAAGAGCAATTTTCAGGCATTTCCATTAGCTAGTATCAGATTTGTTGGTATCTCTTGAAATAACTGTTTGGTTTTTTTCTTTAGGTTGGATTGCCTTCTCTCTTGTATGTAATTGCTATACTACTATCAACAGTTTTTATGGTTTAGCTTCACATAACAGACATCTTTCATATGTTCCTTGCACAGGAAAGAAGCACAGAAGTGTTTCTGTGGGTCAGCTAATTGCCGGGGTTACCTGGGAGGAGAGAACAGAGTCAGCATCAGAGCAGCAGGAGGGAAAATGAAGAAAGAACGATCTCGTAAGAAGGATTCAGTAAGTGTTCCATCCTTTCAGCTTTCACCATACACATTTCAAGAAGGAAGGTAATTTTCCTTACTGAACTTTGAGAAGTTAAACTACAACCAGAGAAAGTCAGGGTTAGATGAGATAATTTTGGAAAAGTATAGTTGCTATTTTTAGTTCATAGAGATTACACTTGAATACTAAGAACTGTTGAAGTCATCTTGAAAATACATAGGCTAATAGTTTTTAAAAGCTTGTAAAATTTGTAATCTTACATATAAGTAACTTGTTAATCTGCTCACATAAGTCTGATCTACATTCCTAATCTTTTAATACTAGTTTTTTCATTTGTTTGCAAGTGTTCTTAAAATCTCTAATCTTTGGGAGCATAGAGTGAGTTTTGCGAAGTAACAGGTGACTCAGGAGTGAGAAAGGGATAGTCTCAGATGGTCTTTTTATTTAATCCATTATACCAGTGGTTGATAGCCTTTTTTCTACCTCAGTTCACACCTGAGACACTACTGCAGGTGAGTCGTATCTTGGTACTGAAGGGACTCTTAATTGGGACAAGATTTTTGTGTTGTTTTTCAAACCTCCTTTATCTTTTTCTGAGGATCCCTTTGTGAGAGCAGTGTTTCTTCACTTCAGAACCACCTGCAGGGTCCGTCCTAAAGATGCACATTTTGGGACCTAACCCTAGACCTGCGAATCTTCAGGGAAGGCTGGGTGAAGGAGCCAGGGAGCCTCAAGTGTCAGCCAGCAAATCTATCTGTGATTCTTGCAGCTAGCTCATTCCTAGGCTTTTCAGAAACCATACTACTAAGAATCATAGATGACAGCCAACTTAAAATTTAGATTAGCAGACAACAGACATAAGACACGGAACGGATAATAATTAAAAGGTGATTTCAGTAAGGAAGATTTAGATAGTAGGAAGCATTGGAAAGGGCCATTTAAAAGTTCCCTCAAAAAGGGTCATATAAAAAACGTAAAAAAGGAAAGTTTATAAGAAACATTTATGCTTGTACCACCCAGGATGGACAATTAGAGTATTGTCACTCAGCTCTGTTTTAGAGAACATACGTGTTATAACTGTGTGTCAAGTACTCTTCTAATCACCTGACACATTAACTCATTTGATTCTCACAAAAAGCTCTTCTAAGTTAGAAACAAAGATTTTCCCTCTACAGATGAGAACACTAAGGCTCAGAGAGGTTACAAGGTCATTCGGTAAGCAATAGAAAAGAGCTTACCTAGTTCTTTTCTTTGCTCTTAACCATGCTGAGTGCCTTTGTGTAGTTTTAGAAATGATATATATGTATTTCTGAAGTTTGTTTTTACTCTTATTTTAAAATTTGATCCATGTTGAGGTATATACTCACACATTTAACTGTTGTAAACTTTTTCATCATATAACTGTTCATTTACATATACTTGTACTCATGAACACTTGGGTTTTCAATTTTTTACTCCTCATGTCACAATTAAAGTCTTTGCACATGTCTCTTCTGTATATTTTTCTTTAAAGTGTATCCATGGAAGTGGGGATCCCACTGAAGTTTTAAGAAAAATTTCCTGTTAACACTAAAGTCCAGAAGCTAAAACTTCATTGATTACTTCTATTATTAAGGCTTATTTCATAGAGTTGATAGTTTACCAGAACAACCACAAAACAGTTACTAAGCATGTTTCGGTTCAGTTCAGTCTCTCAGTCATGTCTGACTCATTGTGACCCCATGAATCGCAGCATGCCAGGCCTCCCTGTCCATCACCAACTCCTGGAGTTCACCCAAACTCATGTGCATCAAGTCAGTGATGCCATCCAGCCATCTCATCCTCTGTCGTGCCCTTCTCCTCCTGCCCCCAATCCCTCCCAGCTTTAGGGTCTTTTCCAGCCTAAGCTAAAATCTGCATAAAGGCTTTCATTTGGCTTTCATTTTGTGCTTCCAAAACTTGCATTAAAAACTGTCTTGTTGGTGGGGAATGTTCTTACAATGTGATGATTTCTTGAGTGGTATTATTGCTGGCGTCATAATGATCACAGATGACTTTCTGCCTTCCTGATAAGATTTGGGAACACCTCCAAGGGACCGAGATGTAGGTATTCCTGGTTTTTGCTTGCTTGTTTTTATTCTTATAGTAGTGTGTCCATATCAGTGTTTTGTATTACTGTAGACTAAATTAGATGTAATGTGAATCTAGTCATTTGGTGGGTTGAAGTCATGAGTTGCTCCAGATGTGAATTTGAAGCTGTTCTCGAACAGAAATGTTTTGGATGAAACTTTACCCTGATAGAGGAATGACCTAAAATGAATCTGAATCCCAGAAAGGTCATCTGTCCTTGACTCTCATGAAGAGCTTCACTCCACTTTTGATTGGTTTGTCTCTTACTGAAATTCTGGCTGAATGCCCTATTCGATTCTGAATTCTGGTCAGGTATAGTTGAATAGAATCACAAAAATAGCACCTCTTGAAATTTCCAAATGTTAGGCATTCCCTGGCAATCCAGTGTTTAGGACTCAATGTTTTCATTGTCATAGCCCTGGGTTCCATCCCTGATTGGGGAACTAAGATCATGCAAACCACATGGTATAGCTGTCACCCCCTCCCCCCCCCCCCAAAAAAAAGAGAAATTCCCAAGTGTTCATTTTTGGAAGTCTTTTGGATAGGGAATGCCAAGGAGAGGGAAAGAGAGGAGCAGTCTCTAATATAGTTTTGTGCATTTTAACTGTTAACAGGGATATGTTAATGGCACTGTAGTCTCTACCTGTCCCCCCCATATTAGACCTTGATTGGTGAACAGCTCTTATTCCTTGCTCTTATGATTGCAGCTATATACATATAGTTTATCTGCTTAACAAAACTAAGCTCTTCCGGAACAGATGATTGCCTTCTTTGGGTGTGTCATAAACTGCTGCTGCTGCTGCTGCTAAGTCACTTGATTCGTGCCTGACTCTGTGTGATCCGATAGACGGCAGCCCACCAGGGTCCACCGTCCCTGGGATTCTCCAGGCAAGAACACTGGAGTGGGTTGCCATGTCCTTCTCCAGTGCATGAAAGTGATAATGAAGCCGCTCAGTCGTGTCCGACTCTTAGCGACCCCGTGGACTGCAGCCCACCAGGCTCCTCCATCCATTGCCTTCTCCGGTGTCATAAACTAGTACTACCTAATTAAATATTAAGTTGATGGAAGTATTGTAAATACCTGTTATTATCTGATGTTATTTGTGATTTGTAGTTTTAAAGTCTAAACAGAAAATAGTCTGAAACTTACCTTAATCTCTTTTGAGTTTGTGAAACAAATGAACAATAGCTAATTTACACAATAAAGAGCATAAAAAGCCATGTAAGAGAGGAAATAGTTGTTTTCAGCAGCTAACAAATCGTAAGTGTCCAGAATATATAGAGAACTCCATCTAATCAATAATAATAATAAAAAATAGCCCCAAAGGAAAAATAAACAATTTCCACAGACACTTCAGTATTCCAGATAGCCAGTAAACCTATGAAAAGATGTTCAATCTCATTAGTAATCAGAGGAGTACAAATTAAAACTACTCTTAGGTGTTTTTTGGGTACTCACCAGATCAGTAAAAATTACTTCTGATGATACATAGGAACAACAGATCTCTTAAACTAGTGTTGGAGGTATAAATGGATTTAGTCAGTTTTGAAAACACTTTGGTATTATTACTAAAGGTGAATGTACTTATACTGTATGAGCCAGCAGTTGTACTCCTAGGTCTATAACCAGAGAGAGATTTGTATAAAATGCATCAGGAGCCACAGCAGCACTGCTTATATTAGAAAAAGTGAAACATCTCAAATTCTCATTAACATTAGTATGACTAAATTAAAATGTAATCATGTGATGAAAAAACTAGTCATGAAAATAATATAGCTACATGCAACAGCATTGACTCTTAAAATGTAAAGTTGATTGCAAAAGAATCATGGCGTAAAAATTTTGTCCAGTATGATTTCATTTCCAAAAAGTTAAAAATAGACAAAATTATATTATTTAGTGATTTATATATGTGAAGTAAACCTATTTTAAAAATCAGTGAACTATTTCCTAAAAAGTTAGGAGACATTATCTCTAGAATGGCGAAGAAAAGGTATTATAACAAGGAAGCGGCACGCACAGCCCTTCAGGAACACCGGTAGTGCTCTTCCCATCACCCCACCCAACCCTTTTGCCTGAGTGTTGGTTGCTATGAATGTTGCTCCACTGCTTGTTTACCTATGTAGTTGCTAATTGTTTATATCTTCGGTTGGTGCAAAAGTAATTGCGGTTTTGCTGTTGACCTTTGCTGTTTGATATTGGTATACATTCTTAAATAAGTGTGGTTATGTTACACATCATTTTAATGAGCATTTCTCACATTTATTTATTTATTTTGCTGATGACTTATTGCTTGCTCTTTATTTTAGACTATGGAAATGATTTTAGACAAAAAGCAGATTCAAGCAATTTTTTTTTTAATCCAAGTTCAAAATGGGTCATAAAGCAGCAGAGACAGCTTGCAGTATCAGCAACGCATTTGGCCCAGGAACTGCTAATGAACAGTGCAGTAGTGGTTCCAGAAATTTTGCAAAGGAGACGAGAGCCCTGAGGATGAGCAGCATGGTGACCAGTCATTGGAAGTTGACAATGATCAGTTGAGAGGAATCATCGAAGCTGATTCTCTTAAAACTACACAAGAAGTTGCTGAAGAACTCAGCGTTGACCACCCTATAACCGTTTGGCATTTGAAGCAAATTGGAAAGGTGAAAAAGCTCAATAAGTGGATGTCGCATGAGTTGACCCTAAATCAAAAAAATTGTCATTTTGAAATGTCATCTCCGCTTATTGTATGCAACAGCGAACTATTTCTGTCGGATTGTGACTCGCAACGAAAAGTGAATTTTCTACGACAATCGGCAAATACCAGCTCAGCGGTTGAACTGAGAAGAAGCTCCAAAGCACTTCCCAAACCAAAACTTGTACCAAAAAAGGATTATGGTCACTGGTGGTCTGCTGCTGATCTGATCCACCACAGCTTTCTGAATCCCAGCAAAACTATTGTATCTGAGAAGTATGCTCAGCAAATCAGTGAGTTGCCCTGAAAACTGCAACACCTGCAGCTGGCATTGGTCAACAGAAAGGACTCAATTCTTCTCCATGACAACGCCCGACTGCACGTTGCACAACCAACACTTCAAAAGTTGAATGAACTGGGCTGTGGAATTTTGCCTTATCTGCCATATTCACCTGACCTCTTGTCAACCAGCTACCACTCCTTTAAGCATCTTGGCAACTTTTTGCAGGGAAAATGGTTCTGCAACCAGCATAAGGCAGAAAATGCTTTCCAAGAGTTTGTCGAATCCTGAGGCATGGACTTCTATGCTATAGGAAAAAACAAACTTATTTCTCGTTGGCAAAGATGTGTTGATTGTAATGGTTCCTATTTTCATTAATTAAGATGAATTTGAGCCTAGTTATAATGATTTAAAATTCGTGATCCAAAACCACAATTATGTTTGCACCAACCTAGTACATTTCTATATGTATATTATATTTTATCAGAATGTATTAAAAATGGTGCCCGGGCCCATTAAAGATAGTTCATATCCCAAAATACTAAAAGTATTACTAAAGAATAAGAATTTATAAATATTGATAAATTGTGTTGCATTTGGCTGCGCTTGATTCCTTTCATTGTGGTATATTCCAGTATGTGAACATGCCAGTTTATCCAGCCTGGCCATGGGCATTTGGGTTGTTGGCAGTGTTTTGCTCTTATGAATGGCTTTTCAGTGAACATTTCTCTTGGGTCTATTCACAGGTGTGCAACTGCTAGGCATAGAGGATACAAATATTTCATTTTTCAAGCTAATGCTTTATTTTTTTCTGACCTACTTTTCACCTGATACATTTTTTTTCCCTCCCATAAACACAGATTTTTTTGTTTTGCTTTCTTGCAGTGTCTTCAGCACCTAAAACTGTACTTGACATATAAGTGCTTGATAAGTATTTGATGAGTGAATGAAGCTTTTCAAATTGGTCATATCAGTTTGTTTTCATTATTAGTGTATAAAAGTTCATTTTTTAAATTTAAAGTTCATTTTGAACCATGTCTTTGCCTAGACTCGATATTATCAGACTTCTTACAGTGAGTATAACATGGTTTCTTACTGTGGTCTTAATTTTGTTTTCCTTATTACTGGTGAGGTTGAGCATCTTTTCAGATTGATTATTAGATTAGTTGGAGTTTTGTTGTTGTTCTTGTCTTATAACCACATTTTTTCCCTTGCTGTGGCAGGTGGATGGAGAGCTAGAAGCTTTGATGGAGAATGGTGAGGGTCTCTCTGATAAAAACCAAGTGCTCAGCTTATCCCGGCTAATGGTTAGAATTGAAACTTTGGAACAGAAACTTACCTGTCTCAAGCTCATACAGGTGAACACTTTGATATTACTTTATTTATTTCTGAATTTGAGGTGGGACATTTAAAATACAATCCAGAATGATGAAAAGGAATAATTCTAATAAGAGTTACTCTTATTTTTAGAATGGTTTTGCAAGTTCTATAGGACGTTGACAACGTGTACTCTTAAAAATGTCTTAAGAGTTCAGCATCATTTACTCTACTAGTAGATATTGTTTTCTCTCTAGTCAAAGAACATGGTGAGATTTTTTTCCTGTGTATGTATGTGTGTGTAGTAGTTCTTAATAGAGGTCTTCCCTCCTCACTTGATTATTAGCATGCCAAGGCCATTTTTATCACATGATCTCAAAGCAAGGAATTTTAACAGGAATATGTTTATTCCAGTTTATTAAATATTGGACAAGAAGTTGGATCATAAAAATTAAAAAAAAATTTTTTTTAATAGTTTTAGCTTTTCCAATAAAAATGGTGAATGTAGTGTTTTTCTTAATCCTCCAGAATTGAACTTTAGTAAAGTCCAGGTTGACATTTTAGGTATCAAAAGAGATTATAATCTTACTCTAAAGCATTTATTATAATTCTAACTGAGTTAAAACAGAATTTCTAGATTTCTTTTTGAATACAAATGAACTTTTCAGCCCTGTCTATGGGCCCTTTTTAATGCTGTCTCTGGTATTATTTGTCTCCTTCCTCCAATCCCCAATACCCTGCATCCTGCTTCCCATCCCCCATGGAAGAACACACACTCACAGTCTTGCCTGAAGTCCTTTCTGGAACGTCACGGGTTGTCTTTGTTGTGGATCTGGATGGCAGAACTAGGTGATGGCCGGGAAAGTAACCAGAAGCTTCAGGAAGAGGTGAGTTCACATTCAACCTGCTTGTTTCTTAACTAAATTTATTATTTAGGTTGAGGGCATTGTGATAATATCAGTGATAATGAATTTGTTGTTTAGTTCCTAAGTCATTTCTGACTCTTTGAGACCCAATGAACTAGAGCCCTCCAGGCTCCTCTTGTCCATGGGATTTCCCAGGCAAGAATTTTGGAGTGGGTTGCAATTTCCTTCTCCAGGGTATCTTCCCGACTCTGGGATCGAACCCACCCATGTCTCCTACATTACAGGTGAATTCTTTACCACTGAGCCACCTGGGAAGCCTGGTGGATAATGAATTTGGCTCTGTAATTATCACCCATATTAAATAATTGCATAAATTTTATCATCTCAGTATTATTTCTGTAACTGTAACTTTACACACACCTTTCTTGATGTGAGTTTCCCCAGTGGTTTTTCCTATGGTATCTTTTAAAGGTTAGTACTGCGTAGCTGGGAACTGCAAGAGCAAGATACAATAACATCATTGTTAAATGAAAGAGCCAGTGCGTTGCTAAAACCATAGTTTTTAAAAGTTAGGAAGCTATATGGAAGTTGAATTCTGAGGTTCTAAACAATTAGTAAAGAGCTGAATTTTGATGACAAGAGTAAGAACATTTTGAGGCGTGATTAAGTGTTTTTAAAGATCTAAATAAATGTTCATTGATAGCATCATTAGTAGACTTGTTATATTTATACCTTTCCACACAATATTTTCTAACTTGGTTTAAATGTAATTCTTTTTAATCATAAGTTCTAATATAATCCCAAAGTCATTTAATAATATACTTTTAAAAACAGAAATATGAGAGTGGTGAATTGATTGATTGCCTTGCCTCCATCCTTCTCTCAAGAGATTCAGCAATAAATAGGAATTGGGGAAGCCTTGAGGTTTCTATAAAACTACAGTGGGGAAATACTTTGGAAAGAATTCTTGAATTTCAAAGAGTGGGGATGGATGATTATCTTAGAATGAAGAGAGAATCTCTGCTATATAGCTGTTTGTCAAAGACTAAGGAAGTTAAGTAATATCTGTGTTTTTGTGTGTATATAAGACATTTAAATGTATAATTTTTGTTGCATAGTTTCCAACCATTTAATCACAGTCACTTGGGAAATTTTTTAAAAAAAATACCTAAGATGAGGTCCAGTAGTGTTGATATTTAAAAAAAAAAAAATCTATTTGGGTTTGAGAACTACTGGTGGAGAAAATTAATCAAATTAGTCCTAATAATATGTGAGCAGTCACCTGTTCCACATTATATTTTTGCTGGTCAGTCTTATTAAAACATTTTTTCAGGACTTCGCTGGCAGTTCAGTGGTTAAGACTTTGAGCTTCCACTGCAGGGGGCACAGGTTTGATTCCTGGTTGGAGAACTAAGATCTCATAATGCCTTATGGTGCAGCCGAAAAATATTAAAAAGTAAAACACCTTTCCTTCCATGCTAGAAGAAAGTAATATTATGACATTTAAATCTGTCTGTGATTATAAGACTTAGATCTTGATTTAATAAGACATTAAAAACCCCTGTTTCTACAGAGTTGATCTGAGTCTCATGAAAAGTCAACTGTACAAAGTGATTTTTGTTTATTGTGTTTAATTAGATTATAAAGACTCTGGAACATTTACCTATTCCTACTAAAAATATGTTGGAGGAAAGCAAAGTACTTCCTATTATTCAACGTTGGTCTCAAACCAAGACTGCTATCCCTCAGCTGAGTGAAGGAGATGGGTATTCTAGTGAAAATACATCACGTGCTCACACACCGCTCAACACACCTGATCCTTCCACCAAGCTGAGCGCAGAAGCTGACACAGATACCCCCAAGAAGCTCATGTTTCGCAGACTTAAAATTATAAGTGAAAATAGCATGGACAGTGCAATCTCTGATGCCACCAGCGAGCTGGAAGGCAAGGACGGGAAAGAGGACCTGGACCAGTTAGAGAATGTCCCCATCGAAGAAGAGGAGGAGCCTCAGCCACAGCAGCTACTCGTGCAGCAGCTGCCCGAGCCTAAAGTCGACAGCGACATTGCCGTGGAGGCCAGCAAGCTCCCTGCGTCCGAACTGGAGGCTGATGCTGAAATAGAACACAAAGAGAGCAGTGGTGCAAAACTCGACGAACCTATTGCTGAGGAAACGCCATCCCAAGATGAAGAGGAGGGTGTATCTGATGTGGAGAGTGAGAGAAGTCAGGAACCGCCAGACAAAACAGTAGATATAAGTGATTTGGCCACCAAGCTCCTGGACAGTTGGAAAGACCTAAAGGTAAGAGAACATTTCTGTTCATTTTAATCTGAATTACCCAGTTTTAGAGTTCCATAAACTTTTCAATTGAATTACCTACTTTTCTAGCTGTATGTACTTTTGAAAAATGGAATGCTATCTATCAGCCAATTATACATGTTTCTATAAATAATGTCTTTTAAACTTTGACCAGAGATACCAGCCAAACCAATACGCAGATACCCCTTTTTCCTTGCTTACAGAAGTATATCACAATAGTAAACTTAGTCATTCAAGTGGTCTTCACATTAAAAACAAAAATTCTTTGAGTAACAAACGTGAGTCTACATTTAAAGAGTTCTATGTAAGAAAAAAAATGAATGTTGAAAATAGTTGGGAATTTCTTGGATTAACTAGAAATTAGTTAAAATCAATTGGAAAGCCAGGGTACTCTAGCAGGTTCTCATCAAAAATAACTGAACATAAATTATCTGCTCCAGTAAAATAACTTTATATGGAGCTAATTCATATCAGTTTTATTATTGTTTCTGAACTAGGCCTAGTTTTAAAAGCCTGTTTCTTTGGCTGAAAGAAAAAAACAGAGTTCTGGAACCGTTACATCTAATACGTATATAATCGTTTGTTCAAGTATGTAGCATGATGTGCAGGGTTTTCTTTGCAGAGAACCCAGTCTGGGTCTTGGATAAAACACAGAAGTGAATAACAGGATGAGCCTAGGAGAGATGTGTTAAATTTTGATTGTAAGTGATCTGGATCTGGGATCCAAGTCTTGCGGGCTCTATGGGAATAGGTTGCTACCCAGCCACTTTTTCTGTTCCTCCTTTCTTCTACCTGAGGTGAACAACCAGATAAACCAGGAATACAGATTTGTAGCAAAATGGACACCTGATCCTCTCAGTTCCCAATTTTATGACTACAAAACTCACTCGTTATATCCTGCCATTGGGCCTGTAGGGAACTGTCCTTAAACTGAGCAGAATGAGTAGTCGGTTATCTGCACTGTGCTTACTTTTGCATTTGTCAGTCACTGTGTTGAGAGCCTTCTCTAAGGATGGTGTGCTTTCAGCTCTCGTTTGCCCATTTGAGCTCTTACTCATGCTACTCTCTTTGATCACTTACAGCTCAGCATAAACTCAGCCTTCTTAAGCCTTATGAAATCTTACCTTTTATAAATACAAAAGGAAAGATTCAAAGTTAATCTGTTTATGATACAGCATGTGAACACAGGGACTGGAATTGCAGTTAATTGAAAGAGTTCCTGGGGCAGTCATATGTGTGAACCTTTATTTAAGGCCTGCTTTGTTGAGGGCAAAGGAGTCCCTGGAAGAAGTCCTTCCTGTGTTTGGAGACTACTATTAGAACCTGTATGAAGACTGACTCAGTAAGGGAGGTGGAAATGGAGAGACAGGCACACAGGTGAAGCCAGAAAAGCCCTGGCAAACCTACTTTGTGAGGGTGGGGTTGCAGACCTAGTAGTTCGCTTTTGTCTGAGAAAGCTCTGATTGGCATAATTTTAAAAAAAGAGTCATCTTAATTTCTTAAAAACTTGTCGCTTCTTAAAATCTAGAATAAGTATTTTGTTTCTTTATATGGTAGTTTTTTTACTATAATCTTAATGATATAAATTATTTTCTGGGATATCTTTAACTCAGATATGACTGCTACTTTAAATTCATACTCCAGACATAAATTTTTTTGAGTCCTACCAAATTATTTCTTTCCCTGCTTATTGTCCTCCTATCTGAAAGATCAGCGTGGTTGCACAGTACTACTATCTGGATTGATCCTCTTGACTTGAGATTTAAAATTTTACTTGTACCTGAAGCATATCCTTCTTCACCTTCATACTTTGGACTTATCCCAGTTCTTAGCATCAAGGAAGTCATTAAATAAAATCTTCCTTCTTCAAACTTTATAATTTGCTCTGGAATCATTACCCATCTAGAATTGCAGTACTGAGAAATGTTTTTGCTTGACTGAACTGTGATGTTGTGTTATGCATTGGTACTGGAGTTCTTTATTCATCTGTCATTCTGATGAACATTTACCATGGTTCTAATTTCAAAACTGATTATAGTTGTCCTTAAAATATATATACTTTAGCTAGGGACCCATAATTTGAACATGTTTTAGAGAAACACCTTGCCTTGATAGGATTTGTATATATCCATCCTATTCCCGGCATTGAGAGAGTTAACTACTTCTGTCTGACTTCCACCTATGTGTTCGAGTAAACATTGGCAGAAAAGAAAATGTTATTCAACCAACCTTTTTTAAGCACCTGTTGGCAAGCACGTGTTAGTTGCTGGTGTTAATTCCAAGATTACACTAAAAAGCCTTGCTCTAAGACTGTGGTTATGTTAGCCACTCCAAGCTTCCTTGACCTTCCTGGGCCACTGTAACATTGCTGGACATGTGTTCCACTTGGCCTGTCTACATACTGGATGGAGTGAAGAACTCAAAGAGGTTACCTCAGGTTTCTTAGCCCTTGCTTTAGCTGTGAAGGAAGACATAGGGACCACCAGGGAATGAAAGAGGGTGGGAGGGAAGGGAGTGGAGCTTCGGGAATGACTCTTTGTCCGCGCAGGCCTGATGATGACCCCCCTTGTAACCTGAACCTTTCCATCCAGCTTCTCAGGGCAGCACGGAGCTTGTTAACATCACCAGCTGACCATGTGTCTCCTTTTCTCAACTCCATTTCCAACTTCGTGCTGAAGAAACACAAGAACCTAGCGTGCATTCTGTGAAGAAACAGGAAGATGGTTGGGAAGTTGGATGATGCATGAAAAATAAAATAGGTGAAAAGTGGACAGAGGTGGTTAACTCACTGGCGCCGGCGTTATTTTGGTGCGTCCATTGCCGACAATGGATGTCGTTCTGGGAAAATCCCGACTCCTGGCGAGAAAGGATTAAGTGAGCTACTTTTTCTATACCTCTATACACAGGACCACTGCCTTGGTTCCACAAGGCTTACACATTTTTGACTCCTAAAGTAGACCTCAACAAGAAGCATCACTTAGCACATTGCTACACATGAGCATGTATTCATTTTCACATACAGATCAACTGGGCGACATTTTCAGCAGGGGCATGTGCACATATTTCTGTTGGTAAAAGGAATTATTGTACATCACCCCTTATGCTGAAAATATACCCTACGCTTCACAGGGCAAAACAGCTGGTTATAAGTGATGATTAATTATAATTTGACTGGAAAATCTTCATTCATTTGGATCATGAGGAGAAGAGGTAAGGTTCCTGTGCATTTGGCAGTATCAGTTGCAGTTAAACCGCTGAGAGACTGGCTAGTGATTCCAGAGCCTCTTTTATGGACACTTAAGTCACAGGATGTGTGTCTCTTTATGGTGAAGTTTGAGTAGTTAGTTACTTCTGGATTAGGTGATTTAAGGAACATTTTGTACATGTGATAAGGTGGACTTTTCTTGAAGACCATCCTTATTCTTTATCTCAAGACATTATCTTTATTTATTTATCTTTTAAGTTTTGGTTTTCTGACCGAGAGGCATGTGGGATCTTAGTTCCCCAACCAGGGATTGAGCCCACACCCTCTGCACTGGAAGGCGAAGTCTTAACCCCTGGACTGTCCAGGAATTCCCTCAAAACATCTTTAATTAAACATTATTTTCCTAGAAAGTTAAGCATTGAACTCTGTACAGAAGTTTTAAATAGTTTTGAGCTTGGGGGAATTCCCTGGCAGTCCAGTGATTAGGACTCCGTGCTTTCCCTACTGAGGGTCCTGGTTTGACCCCCATTCGAGGAACTAAGATTCCACTAGCCTTGCGGCCAAAAAAAAAGGTTTTGTCACTGCTTGGAATTTTGGTTCCTAACTAATATTATACGTGAAATCTACTGTGCAACATTTCAAAATGAAATGATGTGCCCTGAATTTCTATAAATTTCAAAATCCTTAGTAAAGATTATTCCGTATCCATAAGGATCAATATTAGTTATCCTTTTCATTAAAATTCAGAATTGCCCCCAAAGAGCACTATTTTGGATACCACTGTATTGAATTTTTGTAATAAATATCTGACTTAATGAAAGACAAGCATGGTTTATAACTTATTAGTTTATTATCAGATAATATCTAAATTATGGGTTGGCCCCATCTGCCACACTGCTTTTCTTGTAAATGAAGCTTGAGGGAGAGCAAAACCAAATTCATTTCTTTGCATCCTGCCTGTGGCTGCTTTTGCACTGCACTGGTAGGGTTAAGCAGTTAGTTGCACCAGACTGGATGGCCGACAAAGCCTAAACTATTTACTGTGTTGTTCTTCACAGAAAAAGTTTGCCAACACCTAATCTAAATGATTCAGAATCTGGCTGCTCTAAACATTCCAATTTTGAATGAGGTCATTTTGACAGTTTATTCTTTTACGTGAGCTTTTAATTCTATTTCCCTAAAGACATAATTATCATCTTTCCATAGCCCGTGAAGTTACTTTTTTTAAGAAAGCCTTGACTCTGTTTAGGATAAGTTACTTTGAGTGATTTGGATATAGGACTTATCTTAAGAAGATTATATACATTATAGAATCTCTGGGCTAGAAGACACCTGTAATGAATGTTGTTTTTCCCTCAGGACCATGATCAAGTTAGTCGGAAACTTAAGAAGTTTTTCGAGTACAGATAAGTTGGTATAATCCAGTTTTATATATAACCATAATGAGACTATATAAAATTTCCTTCTTAATGCTGTTTTAATTCTGATGTAATTTCAAATTTATAGGAAAACTGAAAGAATACTATTCTTTATGTATTCTTCATGTAATACACATTCCAGTGATAAATGTATTTAAAAACAGTAAAACATTCCTCTAAACCTTTCATTCAGATTCCCCAATGTTAGCATTTTACCAAATTTACCTCATCATTTTCTCTCTTTTTTTTTTTTAACTTTTAAGGAGTAAGTTAAAGTAAGTTAAAGTAAGTTGGAGAAAGAAATGGCAACCCACTCCAGTGTTCTTGCCTGGAGAATCCCAGGGACAGGGGAGCCTGGTGGGCTGCCATCTATGGGGTCACACAGAGTCGGACACGACTGAAGTGACTTAGCAGCAGTAGCAGCAAGTAGTAAGTTAACCGATCTGATGCCCACTGTGCCTAGATATTTTTAAGTGTTTATTTCCCAAATACAAGGATATTCTTTTGTATAACTTCAGTGTTCTTACCAAAATCAGCAAATTGCAGTGACACAATACTATTACTCTTTTAAAAAGGCCTCATTCAAATTTTGCCAGTTGTACACATACTGTTCTCTATAGAAAAAAAATAAAAGAAAATTTGTGATTCAGAATGTAACCTGAGATCAAGTGTTACACTGAGTTTTATCTCTTTAGTATCCTTTAATCTGAAATAGTTCTTCAATCTTTGTCTTTTATAAATTTCACATTTTTGAATATTCTAAAATTTTTCTAGAATACCCCTCAATTTGGTTTTATTTATCTCATTACTGGCATTGTCAACTTTGATTGCTTGGTTAAGGTGGTGTCTCCTAGGTTTCTCCAATGTAAAGTTACTGTTTTCCCCTGTATAAAAAACGTGTCATATAGGAGCACCTTTAGAAATTACAAATACTTGGTTTTTTGTGAAATTTATCCACCCATTGATTTGGCCTGAATCTCGTGCAACTATGGTTCTTAACAAATGGTGATTTTCTAATCCAGCCTTCTTTTTTCTGTATTTCTATACAGTGGTAGCAGATTTACCAGGTTCCTAAAATTACTTGCTTAGATGCCTGTTTCTCCCTACAGGACCATGAGATCTTCAAGGGCAGAGACTGTTCTTTAATCCTTGTAATAAGAGTTACTTTTATCATGGTGTCTTTGTAGTAATAGTTGTAATAATGTTACCACTTAAGAATAGTGAATGATACTCTGTGCCCCTCCAGTCTGTGCTACATTCAGTCTCCAGAGTGATCATTTTAGAAATATACCTGCATTCATGTCAAAGTTGTACTGAAAAGTTTTAAATGGTTCCTCGTTACATTGTTAAATTAAGTCCATTTTTCTTAACAAAGCTTGCATACCATGTCATTATAGGTCCTTATTTATTTGTACATTTGCACCACAAGCGTTTCTGATCTACCAGTGGGACTACTAATGTTCATGCACATATACACACACACACACTCTGACTCATTTCTGAGAAGACTTTCATTTAGATGTCTCTTCTCACTTAAGTTTCATCCTTTCCCCTGAAAGTCATTCCTTTTCCTCGAAGACAGAGTATTCTGCCTTTTCTTTATGCTCTCATAACATCCTTTCCAGTCACAGCAGATAACATTTCGAAATTGTACATTGTGCAGAGCCTGGGTCTGCCGTGGTCACTCGAGTCTCCCCAGAGCACTGAGAGAGTATGGTATGTAGTTTGGCACTTCATAAATATTTGAATGATGAAGGTCCTTCTTTTTCCGTGGTACCACACTGCTACTTGAATCCATAGTATGTATGTTGTATTTGATAGGTGGTCAGAAAATACTAGAATGACTGTCATGTAATCTTTACAGCCCTGTAAAGTAAGTGGTGGTGTTTTTATCAACTGTAAAATGGAAAGAAACATGCCTATGAGGTTGTAATTTAACTTTAAGCGACATAGTTGAAAATTAATTCAGGTCTTCTGATTGAAATCCTATATTCTTTCCACTCCTTTTTCTGATCCAAAATAGTGATTACTATACCCTTCCTGGTCATAACTTTTCTTCCAAGGTGTAAGCGTCTTTTAATTTTGTGGCTGCAATCACTATCTGCAGTGATTTTGGAGATGGCATCACTGACTCAATGGACGTGAATCTGAGTGAACTCTGGGAGTTGGTATGGACAGGGAGGCCTGGCGTGCTGCGATTCATGGGGTCGCAAAGAATCGGACACGACTGAGCGACTGAACTGAACTGAACTGAAATACCCTTCCTGGACAACCCATGTTATGTACCTTTGCTGAATACTTCTCAGATTCCCTTCCATCTGTTTCTGTTTTAGTAGCTGATAATTTACCACAGTGAAAGTGTTAGTCGCTCAGTTGTGTCCAACTCCTTGCAGCCCCGTGGACTGTAGCCCACCAGACTCCTCTGTCCCTGGAATTCTTTAGGCAGGAATACTGGAGTGGGTAGCCATTCCTTTCTCAGGGGATCTTGCTGACCCAGGGATTGAACACAAGGCTCCTGCATTGCCGGCAGATTCTTTACCATCTGAGCCTCCAGGGAAGCCGTTCTTCAATCACTGTTTTAGTGTTTTGTTCAAGTGTCTTTTCTCCCTTAATGCTGTAGAGATCAACCTATGATCCATGATTAAATTTAAAGGGATTTTTTCTTCCCTTTCTCTTTCCTTTTTCTCTCCCCTTTTATCCCTCCCTTTAAAAATGTGGAAAGCCTTTCTTAGCTGGGGTTGAAGGGATACTTAAAGAACCAGGCTGCAGGTCAGACTTTGGGGTGAAGTCAGTAAAAATAATATTGAAGAAGTTGGAAAAGAAATACACAAGAATACTCGTATACGAGAAGCATTTTCAGAGAAAGTAATGAAAAGATCCTCATGTACTCTTGGGTAAGAGTGTTGCATCATGTTATCAGTTAATTATTTGGAAAAAGTATAACAAAAACGTCACCAATTGACTCATCTTTTGGGGGGAAGAGTTGAAGTTTTCTCTCAACATAATGATTTCAGAATTACAAATAAATGTTAGTGAGCTGGTGAATTTACAGATACAGAGTCTCTGGATAAAGAGGATAGATAGAATTATGACATATGTGGCTTTTTGTGTCTGAGTGCTTTTACCTAGCATAGTGTTTTCAGACTTTATCCACGTTGTAGCATGTATCAGTAGTTAATTCCATTTTATGGGTGAACAATATTCCATTGTATGGATGCAGTTTTCTACCTATCTTAATATGAGCCAGAATGAGATTGTGGGGGAGAAGGCAGCAATAAACCCAGATGCAGACTTGCTAAGTCATAATGTTTTTGTTGCCTGTTTGATTTGTTGTTCAATCACTTGGTTGTGTCCAGCTCTTTGTGACCCCATGGACTGCCGCACGCCGGACTTCCCTGTCCTTCACCATCTCCTGGAGTTTGCTCAAACTCATGTCCATTGAGTTGGTGATGCCATCCAACTGTCTCATCCTCTGTCATTCCCTTCTCCTGCCTTCAATCTTGCCCAGCTTCATTTGATGTTCTTTGCTTTTTTTATCAGAAGTATTTTATGTTTCTTAAATCCTGAAAAAAATCACCTTCATTATTTCTCAGAATAGTTCCTTCTCTCCTAGAATTCCTTTTACCTGAAGTTGGCACTTTAACTTCAAGCCTCCATATCTCATAACTTTGCTTTCACATTTTCTTTTTTTTGTGCCCTTCCATTAATAAAATGGCACCTGGCACTCTTGCTCTTTTTTGTTCTTAGTCTTGCCATCATTTAGGAAGAAAGATTTGTTCGATGCATACTACACAATTCTGTCTGTTCTTGCTAACGGAAAAATAGTCTAGTCTTAGTTGTAAAAAAAATCTGTTATCACAGAATATATAATCTGATATCTATATGATAAAAGATAAAATTTAATTATACTCTCATTGAAGAGTATTTTGTTCTCAAAGTCTTATTTAGCTAAAGAACAGTCTAATCAGTGCTAAATTTTTATACTTTCCAGAAAAAGTAATCTTACAAAGTATTGTTTTGTAATTTTGTTTTAATCCTTTTTCTACAGTCTGTTCTGTGAGTTCATTTGAAATGTATTTAAAAAAAAGAAGAATGTACTGGAGTGCTTTGCCAACAAACTTCCCATGCGTACTTTTTGAGACTGTTGGAAGAAAACATCCCAGTTTAGACCCACTCATTGACCTGTTGGCAGTAGGTAACAGTCAAGGAAGAGGGATAGGTTGGAATGTGTAGTCTTCTCTATACATTGTATACAATGTAGAGAGTCCTCTCTATAGGCAGATGCAGTCCAAGAGGAGGAAGAGCCCAGATGGCGCTGAACTGAGGATGTTAACATAGTTCTTTTGTCAGATTCTCCCTTATGAGGAAGAAATGAGTGAGGCCTATTAAGAGAAGCCAGTAGTTCAGTGGTTGTTAATCTTCTCTGGACTTCAGAATCATCTGGGGAGCTTCTAAAAAGTACAGATACCTGGGACTCATTCCCAGAATTTTAGGTTCAGTTTATTTGGGATGATACATCTATAAGTTTCCTGGAGTGATCTAATCATGCCGCCAGAGTTGAGAATCGCAGCTGTAGTGAAAATCCTACATAGGAAAGGCTAGGTGGTGTGGTGGATTTTTACTACATTTGTGCATAAATCCACAAAACAGCACTCCTTTGCAGAATAATGCCGCTTCGTCCTCTGGACAGATGTGCTCTGGAGTCAGAACGAAAGTGCTCTGATAGCATCAGTTGCTAAACTTTTTAAGGAAGTTTTCTCATTTGTAAAATGGAGATAACAAACTATGAGAGTTGTTTTGAAACTCAAATAGGATTATGTGTTTGAAATGCTTGGCATGACACCTGGTACACAGGATAAGTGCACATTTAATAATGTCATCTTTATAGTAGATAATTTCTCAGCATGCATGGAGTATTATTAAAGGGTTCTCTTAAAAATCTGTATTCATATAGATTGCCATGTATGTGTATAGTCCACATTTGGCATTTTTAATGGCAGCTGAATATTACATCTTGACCTTTCCTCAGTTGTGTGTTACATGGGTTATTTTCATTTTCCACAGATGTTGCTAGAACCAGAAATCATGTAGAAAGATTTTCCTTGGAGTACAGTTCCTTAAAAAGTGAGATTACCAGCTCATATTGTATGTGGTCAGTATTTCAAAAAAATCTCTAAAGCAAGGTTTTATAGGATGTACTATTGAGAATGTGTGGCTGTGCTTTGCCCACTCAACCAGGTGACTGGATAAGGAAAAAGGTGTCTAAGACCTGCTTGATGGACCTAAAACAGTGAGAGATTTTCAGGAAACAGGTTCATTTCTAGGCTTTAGGTTCATACAGCAAGAAAAGTTACCTCAAGAATCTTGATAAGAGTATTAGATGGTATTTGAAGAGCCACAATGATCTAAAACGTTTCTTTTTAAAAATAACAGCAGCAGTGTAAGAGTAAATTACGTTTAGTCATTAGCCAAATTGATTCTGTATTTGTAGGAAAATATACTGAAAAGCAGGAATTATCTTTACACATGTAATTTTTCTGAGATGTGAAGCTGTTATTACTAACCTTTTCTTCTTGTAAGTAGCTATGGCAAGTGAGATGTTCAAATTGTTCATATGAATACTCTCAGTAAAGAAACTGTAGATGACTTCATTTTATATGCAGACAGCTTATGGAAATTAAGATTTTTCAAGAGGTGTATTCCTGCCAAAAATAATGCCCTAGTTACTTAATCTGCTCCTTGGCTAATGAGGTCATGCAAGCCTGGTAGCTGTTTATATTTGTGTTATATATTTTTAAGGGACCAGGATCTATTCTTATTTAAAGCCAAATATAAGTAAATTTTTGAAAAATAATACCAGACTATTCCTCCCCATTTCTTTTTTCCAATGTGAAATCAAAGCAATTATCGCTTCCACTCATCACTAACAACCCTTCTTTTGGTTTGTGTTTTTGCAGGAGGTATATCGAATTCCGAAGAAAAGTCAAACTGAAAAGGAGAGCACAAGTAGGTATTCAGAGATATTTTGTGCGTGAAAAAAGTGAAGTGAAAGTGTTAGTCGCTTAGTCATGTCTGACTTTGCAACCCCATGGACTGTAGCCTGCCAGGCTCCTCTATGCATGGAATTTTCCAGGCAAGAATACTGCAGTGGTTTGCCATTCCTTTCTCCAGGGATCTTCCTGACCCAGGGACTGAACGCGGGTCTCCTGCATTGAAGTCAGATTCTTTACCATCAGAGCCACAAGGGCAGCCCATTGATTTTCTCTGTTACCCCTCAGTATCAAGCAAATAAAAAGCTTAGAACTTTTAACATTCAGAAGAATTGTGAGTTACTTTGGGAAATATGTAGTCCAGCTTTTTCCTCATTTTAAAATATGAGGAAATCAGCTTCTATATATAAGATGATTTCTCTGCTTCACCTATTCAAAGGTACAGAGTCAAAATATATACTACTGGTATGATTCCTTTTCTTATTTTACACATATATAGTGAAGAAATAGCCACATTTTAAGGAAATTAACACAAGAGAAAGGAACCTAGATTTGAAGGAGGAAATAGTCATTGGGCAGATCAAAGTGAAACCAGATAATGATGTTTCTGAGTAATACTTGAGGGCAGCTTTTGGAGCAGTGGCAGTGGAATTGGGTGAGAACCATTCTAGAGACTGAGTGGAGAAGATGAGCTTCCATCTTTGAGTAGCAAGCTGGCATTTGTTTTTATGAGATGTAGCTGTTTGGCTTTAATAACTTCCTTAGTTACTGCCTTTTTTTTTTTTAATAAGAGACTTTTCTATTGAGGTGGTCATGCTTTAGCATGCCAAGTTGTTCTTCTACAAATTGTAAATATGCAGCATTATAAGGGCAGTGGAAGGCTTTTGCATTTTGAATTGAAAAGCCTTATTAAAGGTATCGGGAACATCTTGCATGTATGTGTTCCACAGAACTTGTTAGAAATGATGAAAGCTTCAACTGAGACTTTGGTGGAAAAAGGTAGAAAAGGGCATTCATGGAAGAGTCTTTTAGGGAGTAAAGCACACAAGCATATAAGACCTTGTATTTCGTCCAACTTCAGAACTGGGTATGTGAAGGAAAGTCCATTGATCCATTTGTTGGATAGAAATTTTATCATGCAATTATACACTATCATGTGAAGAAAAGGCTTCAAGTAAATTTTTTTTTAACCCTTTTCCCTTAGTAACCGAACGAGGAAGGGATGCTGTAGGCTTCAGAGATCAAACAGTTGCCCCAAAGACTCCTAACAGGTCGAGAGAGAGAGACCCAGACAAACAAACTCAAGTTAAAGAGAAAAGGAAGCGAAGGGGCTCCCTCTCACCACCTTCTTCTGCCTATGAGCGGGGAAGCAAAAGGCCAGATGACAGGTAAGTGGCCTCTGTGCGTTGTTCTCTGTCTCGAGCAAGTCATTTTTTGAGAGCCCAAGCAGCACACTTCTGATTTGGGGCAACATGGGCTTTTGTAATAAAAGTGTTCATAAATATTGAGATAGTCTCTTTTGACAGTAATAATATTGTAAAGACTAATAGATTTTTGTTACTCGAATGGCTTCGACTTCATAACATTTAAGTGCTATTTGAGGAGCCAAAGATTTGTTCTTTAAAGGGGTGTATTGGTTGATGGGAGATAACCTTTCAAAGATAATAGTAATTTTTCCAAACAAAAGTCAGAACTTTTGTTTTCTAATGACTCTTGTGCCATATTTGTTCAAAATGTTTGATCCCTGTGGCAGAGGCTGTCTTTGTCATGCTGGTAGAAAAACAGGCCACATGATCACCTCCTGGGAACTAGAAAACATTTGTTCACAAGAAGTTCTTTTTAAATTAAATATACTTAAAAAAAAATTGAGATGCAGTAGTTATACGTAATGCAGTCAGGATTTTTTATTATGTGTTCATTAAATTTTGTCTTCTTAAGCTCTAGGGGTTCTTTTTCTATATTCTAAATATTCTGCAAGTATATTTCCCTAGTTTATGACTTGTTTTGATTCTTTCTGTATATTTAAATATTTAGGATGTATTAATTATGATGTTATTGAGTGTATCATGGTGTTGTATGTTTCTTTTATAGTCAATGTTTACAATATTTTAAGAAATTCTTCCCTACTTTTAAGGTGATTCTGTGAGTGTGTACTTTTTTTTTTTAATGAGATTTAAGTCCTTAATCCATTGGGAATTAATTTTTGTGTATATTTTACTGTAGGGGCCTGGTCTCATTTTTTTCTAAGTGAATACCCAGTTGCCCCATTATCATTTACTTCTGAAAGCTCCTCTTTTCCCCACTGATCTGCAGTGCCGCTTCTCTCCCAGCAGGTCTTCACATATGGGAGGGTCTGTGACTGGGCTCCTGTGACTGTCTTATATTTAAGTCTTGATAGCAAGTAGGACAGATCCTTACTTGATCTTCTGGGATGTCCCTATCTTTTTCTCACTTTTATTCTTCCTTAGATTCTGCTTTGAGTATTTGCATATTCTCTGTCTAGTTAGGTATTCTTTAATATTTTTGTAAAGTTTTTCTTTAATGTTTGTAATTGTTTATAATTTTCTTTAGGAAAACTTAAAAAATACACATCTTTTGGTGTATTTATTTCTGAGAAACATACCTTTTATTACATATTCAGTTTGGTTTTATTATTCAAATATGCAGTTGATCATTGCATATGTTGATCATGTTTGTTAAGCATATAAAATTCTTACTAATTTAAAGAGTGTAGAATTTTTTTTGCCCATTATGCCCCACGCTCCCCTTTTTTGTCCTTGTTAACAGTCTATATCATACGAATTTGTTTTGGTTTTCCTTTCTAATTCTTACACCTTGTTCACGTTACTGTGCTAGTAATACCTTCAATGCAAATCACAGAATCAAAGTGTTTTTTATCTTGGTAATTGATTTCTACTCATATTTATCATGGGGTGTTTTTTTTTATGATTTTTAGCCAGTGCCAGATTGGAGTTGGTGTGGTTAATGGTTCAGCATTGAGTGACATAACATTTACTAGTGCTTTGGTTATGTCTCTGATTTAGGGAAAAACTTTTTGTGGTGCTTTATTGTTTTCTTTCTAGATATGATACACCAACTTCTAAAAAGAAAGTACGAATTAAAGATCGCAATAAACTTTCTACAGAGGAGCGTCGGAAATTGTTTGAGCAAGAGGTCGCTCAGCGGGAGGCTCAGAAACAGCAGCAGCAGATGCAAACCCTGGGAATGGCGTCTCCACTGCCCTATGACTCTCTCGGCTACAGTGCCCCTCATCACCCCTTTGCCGGCTACCCGCCAGGTTACCCCATGCAGGCCTACGTGGATCCCAGCAATCCGAACGCTGGAAAGGTGCTCCTCCCCACACCCAGCATGGACCCTGTGTGTTCTCCTGCTGCTTATGATCACTCTCAGCCCTTGGTGGGACATTCTACAGAACCCCTCGCTGCCCCTCCACCTGTGCCAGTGGTGCCACATGTGGCAGCCCCTGTGGAAGTTTCCAGTTCACAGTATGTGGCCCAAAGTGACGGTGTGGTACACCAAGACTCGAGTGTCACTGTCTTGCCAGTGCCAGCCCCAGGCCCAGTCCAAGGACAGAATTACAGTGTTTGGGATTCAAACCAACAGTCCGTGAGCGTACAGCAGCAGTACTCTCCTGCACAGTCTCAAGCAACCATATATTACCAAGGACAGGCTTGTCCAACTGTCTATGGTGTAACGTCACCCTATTCACAGACAACTCCACCAATTGTGCAGGTAACTAATTTTGGAAACCCTCTTTTCTATAAATCTGATGAAGGTGGGTGTCCTGTGTTTGAGCACTTTTAGGCTGCTAATTTTGAATATACTAATTATCTCTTTTGTCACAAGTTATTTAACAGCTTAAGATAATAAGTAATTATCTCATAGTTTCTGTGGGTCAGGAATTCAGAAGCACTTTTGCTGGATGGTTCTGGCTCAGAGTCTGATAGAATTACAGTCAAGCCATTAAGCAGGGCCGTAGTGATCTGAAGGCTCGACGGAGGATGGAACGTTTACTTTCAAGCTCACTCACATGTTGTTAGCTGGTCTTGGTTCCTTACTCCACTCTAAATAGGACTGCTCACAGTATTCCAGCTGGTTTCCCCCAGAGGGATTGAGGAGGGAGGGAGGGAAGGTGACTATTTTTGTGGTTTTTAATTAAGTTTTTAAAAAATTTTTGTAAAACCAATACATTTTAAGCTTTTCTTAAATAGAAGACTGTTTTAAGGCATCATCTTCATCACATTGCTGTGTCCCTCCCATCATTCCTCATCACCCCTTAAAGGTGAATTGTTGTGATGGCAGAGATTCCCTGAGATGTTTCCTGTATACATTACTTAGTATTGAAGTAAAAGAAGTAATTTTTACTTCTGTTAGTTTTTTTTGTGTGTGTGATGAAACTGTACCAAAATTTTGCTCAGAACACTATGACAAAGTATCCTGCTTTTTTTCCCCCCCTTTTTAAAGTGTCCTGCTTTGATTCTGAAAACCTAAACCGTATTAACAGCCTTCATTTTTTATGCTCTCTTTTACCACGTTTATATATTTTAAGTATTTTGAATTTTGAAGGTTTTTTTTGATGTTTTTCTGTTTAACATGATTCTTAACCATTTTTCCAAACTATTCTGTATTTTTATATATATGTGTTTTGATGGCTATATAATACATTTGCTTGTAAGGTTATTGTTTATCTGTTTTTCCTGGAGTAATTGTTTAAACTGAAAGTTCTTTTTCATAATTACAAATATCACTGCACTGGACCTTCTTATGCTTAGTTTTGTATGTGTGTGATTTTCCTTTCAGGTTTGGCTTAGAATTAATATTACAGTGCTAAATATAGCTGGTAAGAGAATGGGCATTATTGGTTTTTGGCTGTCGATTTTCTTAGTTTTTTACAAAAGATTGTTTTACAGATTTGTAGTAAAATACTCACATTGAAAGTTTTAAAAAGTTAATGGATGTTTCTTCCAGTCAAGATATATGTCAACTTGAAGTCAGATACTGCTTTATTAGAGCTAGAAATGTATGAATTGTGAATTTCTTCATTTTATCTTTTAGAGTTATGCCCAGCCAAGTCTTCAGTACATCCAGGGACAACAGATTTTCACAGCTCACCCACAAGGAGTGGTGGTACAGCCAGCTGCAGCCGTGACTACAATAGTTGCACCAGGGCAGCCCCAGCCCTTACAGCCAGTAAGAAATATTTTAGTTGATAAAACTGTCATTGGCTTCCTGTTGGCTTAGAGCCCCATTCTTATGACCTCGTTTAAGTTTAATTACCTATTTAAGGGCCCTGTCTCCAGATACAGTCACATTGGGGGCTGGGGCTTCATATGAATTTGAGAGAGGCAGAATTCAGTGTATAACAGTGATTATAAAGTTCTGGGGCTTCCGGGTGGCCCAGCAGTAAAGAAATCCTCCTGAAGTGCAGAAGACGCAAGAGACACCACAGGTTCGATCCCTGGGTTGGGAAGAACCCCTGGAAGAGGACATGGCAACCCACTCTAGTATTCTTGCCTTGGAGAATCCCATGGACAGAGGAGCCTGAAGTTTTTATGTTTTTTCATAATGTAGCATTAAATTTTTAAAAGCTATTTGTTTAGGAAAAAAATTTTAAACTGGGGGAAAAAAACCCACCAACCTGGTCACCCATTTCTATATTTTTAAAATGTAAATATAAGATTTCAAACATAGAAAATAAATAATGGATAAATGTTAACATTCTATCACATTTGTTTATGTCCTAAGTCCATTCAGCTAATCAGTACCCTGGAGTTAGTTATATGCCATTTAGCATTGGGTTTTTTTAAGATCAAAAAATACTGTTCTAGAAAATGAGCTGCTGAATATTTTTAAATATGATGCATTGGATAGTGAACTTGGAGCCTGCTCTAAATTTTCTGATAAATTACTAAAAGCTCTTCATGTAAACCATCTCTGATCATTTCCCAGATTGTACCCTTCTTTTTTTTTTTTTAAGAAGTATATGTAATGTTTTTATTGAAACATACTGCTTAAGGTGACTACTTTTGTCCTTTTCAGCCAAATTAAAAGAAATGTCACTGGGACTTCCCTGGTAGTCCAGCAGTTAGGGCTCCATGTTCCCACTGCAGGGGTGTGGGTTTGATCCCTGGTTGGGGAACTAAGATCCTACAAGCCATGTGCTATAGCTGAAAAGTGAAAGAAAAAAAAAATAAATGTCACTGATCAACTGATCAGGACCTTGTATGTGTCTTTCTTTTTAGCCTGAAATGGTTGTGACAAATAATCTCCTGGATTTACCACCCCCATCTCCTCCCAAACCAAAAACCATTGTCTTACCTCCCAACTGGAAGACAGCCCGAGACCCGGAAGGCAAGATTTACTACTACCACGTGGTCACCAGGTAAGAAGAGCTGCTGGATCCCCACGTCAGCTTTCAGGTGGCCAAAGAAGCTGCCACCACGAGAGAGTTTTATGTTGATAGACTTGTTACTAGCTGTTAATTGTGCTTGAGGGCTGCTGGCTTTCCAGAAACACATCATAAATGTTAGAACATATATTAGACTTCTGTCCTTTTTAGTTAACATTCTGGTGTTTTTAATCCGCAAGACTCTTTTGAAGAAAATTCAGGAATCTTTTTTATAAATGGTAATAACTTCATCTAGCATAGTAGATTTCTCAGGTCATGGGCAGACCTTTTCTGTAAAATGCCTGAAAATAAGTATTTTAGGCTTTACATGCCTAACAGTCTTTGACGTAACTGTTCAGTTCTTCTGTTGTTGCATAAGCAGCCAGACAGTACATAAATGAATGGGCATGTCTTTGTTCTGAGTAAACTTAATTTGGTTCGTGAGTCTTAGTTTGACCCATGCTGTATATAAAAAAACCTGATTTATCTTATTCTTAGAATTTAAAAATATATTTTAGGCAGATAGCTTTATGTGAATATGTATGTGTTCTGTATACTTTGGTATATAATGTAAGTTGCTGGGGTGCATGTTTTGTCATCTGCTTTATTTACCAGTCTATTTATAGAACTTCCCTTATCAATTAATATAAAACTACATCATTTTTAATACTTGCTTATTTGTTGCAGGGGTCAGTAGACTATGCCCATCCCATGGGCTACTTGTTTTGGCAAGTAAAGTTATTTGGAACACACCCATTTATTTAGGAATTGTTATGGCTGCTTTCATCCTCCAGTCACAGTAGACTAGTTGTGAAAGAGATCATTTGGTCCACAAGGTCACAGATCCTTTATAGGAGAAGTTCCCCTAACCCCTGCTCTTCTGTATGACTATACCAAATTTTATTTAACCCATTCCGATGGATGAATTTTCACTATTTTATATATAGCTCTAAACCTAGACATTCTTACAGATGCTAATAATAATTTTACTACCTTCTTCAGGCAGATTCTTAGAGGCAAAATATTTGGTCAAAAGTGATATACATTTTAAATTAACATGTATTGTCAGCTTATCATTTAAAGAAAAAAAATCATACCAATTTTGACTCCCACAAAATGTATATACAAAGGTACCTTTTTCTTTCTGCAGGTTCTTTAACTCATGTAAGATAGTAGATAAGAAATCTTACTTTCATTTTCAGTTCTTTTATTTTTGAGATGGAAAGTCTTCATTAGATCATTGACCATTTTTATCTTTTGTGAATTGCTTGTTTGGGGCACCTACCATTTTCTGTTAGCATCGTTAGATCTCTTAATCCAAGAATATTGCAAGTTCTTGTTGGTGATGTCTCGTGACAGAAGGAAATGAAAAATTTCATACAGTCAAGTATTTTCCCTTTCTACTTAGGTCTTCATTACTCCTGTAAAAATGTCTTTATAAAACAAGCCCTTGTTATACTGCTGACTGAAAGTGTTATGACTGTAAAAATCAGTGTCTGCAAATTTTACCAGAACTTTTTTTTTTTTTTTTTTTTCAATACCAAGGCAAACTTTATCACTGTTTTCCAGGGGGAAAAAAAATTGTATATCTTATTTATGTCTGCACTTTTCTAGTTTTTCTTCAGCTAGCACCTAAGAACATAATACCTCCCTCTCTGTTTAATTCCCATAATAAAACCCACAACTGCATGTGGTTCTTTGATTACAATAGAAATCTTGAGCCCTTTTTTAAAAATTAATTCTGTCGGTTAATCATCTACAGAACTGACTTACATCAAATGCTTTTAATGTTGCTGACTAAAAATTGCTGTGGTAGAAAAGCACAGGACTGTAATGACAGGATAGACCTGTCAGGTATGTTGCTAGCTTCTTGGAGGCTTTTGAAATTTTAAGTGATTCCCCTTAACAGCATTTTTTGTGACAACTGACTTCTGACTCCTGAATATGAGTTTCCTTACTTCTACTTGTTACTTCACAGATCTAGGTTTTTTAACAAAAACAAAGCCACTTTTGCCTGCTTACCTTCAAAAGAACCATAAACATGCAATGAGGTAATTTCCTGGCAATCCAGTAGTTAGGACTCTGGGCCAGGATCCCAGGGTTCAATCCCTGGTTGGGGAACTAAGATCCCTGCAAGCTTTGCAATGCAGCCAAAAGAAAAAAGAAAAAAACATGCAAAGAGTTAACATGGTTGAACTTTTTCTTTTTTTTTTTTGGAAGTCGGTTGAGACTTTTTAGCAGAGGGCACAAGTTTTTAACCTGTTCATCACATCTTTTCCATTTTGTCAATCATCAAACCAGAGGAGCAAAACTATTATTAATAATACAAACAAGAAGACTCCTAAAGCAGGAAAGAGTTTTCTCACATGATCAAGTATTGTGAGGAGGGTGTTGTGATTTATTTTATTTTGCTCCAAGTACATGCTAGGTACGGTTATGATTGATCTCTTCACCTGCAAAGGGGTGGCATAGGCAGGCGCCTACTGCATGTACTTTCCTTAACCTTTGCTGAATCCTTATGGAGGACATTAAATTAAGAGCCAGATGAGAGCCAGACAGAATATTGGTTTTACTGTTGTCTTTGATACCTAGTAAACGTTGCCACAATGTTGGCTATAGAAATACAGTGGCCTAAACAACATGTCTCTGGGATAGTTACTGCTGTTGGGAAGAATGTCCCTCTCATGGAGCTGACTTACTCTGTGTTTCATTGCATGTTATATTTTTATGAGTATATGAGAAGAGATACCTATGCCAGGGTCCTCTGTTTTCTGGCCATGACAGCATGGCTGTTCTTACCTTCTTCTAGGCAGACTCAGTGGGATCCTCCTACTTGGGAAAGCCCAGGAGATGATGCCAGCCTTGAGCATGAAGCTGAGATGGACTTGGGAACCCCAACATATGATGAAAATCCCATGAAGGTGAGTGTGGCATACTTGTTTCCTGGGAGTCTTTGTCTTGTCATTTTTTCGTACCATTAGCCATGTTATCTTGGAATTCTGTTTTCCTTATTGTTCTGGAGAATTAGGCGTATGAAACATGCTTGGAGGTGGAAGGAGATCCACACAGTACAGAAGTAGGTATGGTAGAAAAAAAATAAAAACCCTTAATTTCTTTTTATTGCTCCCCTTTCGTCATATTCCCTCTCTGGAGATAAATACTGTTAGCTTTTTAATACAGGGGTTCTCAACTAGGAGCAATTTTGCTCCTCAGGAGACTTTTGATAATGTTTAGAGACAGTTGTGCTTTTTATAGCTGAGGGGATGCTCCTAGCTTCCAGCTGAATTAGGATTAGAGGTCATGTAAATCAGTGTGACTCTCAGCAATTGAATTAACAACTTTTATCCTTTTTCACTTGGAACAGGACTCGTTGTCTCCAAGGAGGTGGTGTCTAATTTTGAAAATAAGAGGCACTTAACTAGTTAGGTCAGTGGAGAAACATGGGAGAGAAAAGTAGGGAAGGAATTGGAGTGAGAGAGAATTAAAGTAGAAGCAAATCCATACCTCATTTTATATTTTATTCACTTTGAGGGATATGTTTTTCTTTGTTCAGTGTTACAGTTAGCATTCCTTTAGTCTGAAGAATTTCCTTTAATATTCCGAGTATTTCACGTCTAGTGGTGATGAGTTCTCTTGTTTGTTTGTCTGAAAAGGTCCTTATCGTAACTCTTATCTTCTTGGTAGATTTTATTTTTCAGAGTAGTTTTAGGTTCCTGTCAGCGTTGAACTGAGAGTACAGAGTTTCCATACATCTTCTGTCACTACATACGCACAGCGTCCTCCACTGTATCAGCCTGCCAGGGTGTGGTGCGCTCATTGTAGTCTGAATCTACATTGGTACATCGTTATCACTCAGTCTGTGGTTTGCCTCAGGGTTCTTGGTACTTCTGTGGGCTGGACAAGCATGTCGAGGCATGTGTCCGCTGTTAGAGTGCACCGCGTGGTCTCGCTGTGTTGAAAGTCCTCCCTCCCCATCCCCCATCCCCATCCACGACAACCTCTGAGCTTTTTGCTGTCCTATAGTTTTGCCTTTTATAGGATGTCATATATTTGGACTCTGTAGCCTTTTCAGATTCACTTCATTCACTTAGCAGTATACATTTAAGGTTCTCCCATACTTTTTCATGGCTTGGTAGCCTATTTCTTTTTTGCATTGACTAATATCCCATTATATTAGACGTGCCTCATTTTATTTGTCTGTTCACCAATTGATGGACATCTGGGTTCTTTCCACTCTTTGACTGTTATTCTGAATAATGGTATATGAACAGTGGTGTACAAGTCTTTGGACATACATTTTCATTTCTCTTGGGTGGATACCTAGGAGTGGAATTGCTGGGCCAGTTAGACAATGTTAATATGTGCATCTGACTTCTCAAGCAACTGTCCACTGTTTTCTCGCGTTGCTGCGTGACTGTGCGTGTCTGCCAGCAGTGCGTGACGTTTCCATGGGAGAGTTCTCGTAGAGGCAGGTGCCTGTGTGCTCATCAGTGTCCGACTCTGCGACCCCGTGGACTGCAGCCCACCAGGCTCCTCTGTCCGTGGGATTTCCCAGGCAAGCATACTGGAGAGGGTTGCCATTTCCTTCTCCAAGGGGATCTTCCTGACCCAGGGATCAAACCCGCATCTCCTGCACAAGTCAGAGGCTTTGGATTTCTTCCAAGACCATAGTCTCTGTCATGGGGACCTAGTCTGACTATGATAACCAGGGACTTACTTGGATCACCTCCCTCACTGGTGTCCTACTGTATTCACCCAGCTAGCATCTCGGACAGAAGGGTGCCTGTGGGGTCTGTGTTTCTTCCTTTTCTTTTTTTTTTTCCCCCATCTTTAGGGTCTTCATTTTTATTTTAAAGCCCTTGGAAGTGAAGACCATAATATTGTAAATTTTCATTAATTCATAGGCATTGTGTGAGGTATTACACATAGAAGGAAAAATAAATCTGAGTACTAGTCTTCAAGAAGTTCAGTCTAAGAAAATAGCCACATGTGTAAACCTGAAATACAATGGGATAATCGCTGTAGTTGAAGAATGTACAGAATGCTATGGGAATACAGTGATTAATGGTCTAAAAAAATGCACCAGTGATATGTCATAGAAAACATGAGTTGACCTATAGCTAAGCTAAGCAGGAAAGAGGATTCTGGGCAAATAAAGTAGTTTTTGCAAAGTATAAAATCAGTACAAGACAGAGCATATATATAGAGAGAGAACAATAAAAATGATTATGGTGAGAGTTTGGGTACATATGCGGTAGTGAGGCAGACAAAAATATGGAAAAGTACGTCAGATTTTAATGGTCTAAGATCTTGGTGTCCTCCCCATGTGATTATTGTATGATTAAAAGCCATGGATGCTTTTAAAGCAGTGAGTCCGGCAGTCAAGTGTGTCCCCTAAGTGAAACAGGCCCGTTTGAAAAAATGAGGTTGGTAGCAGTGGAACCCAGATAAAGGAGTATTGTAATAGTTTAGGCAAAGTGAGGAACTCAGAATGGAGATGTTGAAGATTCATGCAGAGGCATCTGAGAGGCATCACTTGGGGCTAAGGACACAAGTGGATATGAAAAAGGCCAGGAACAGCCCCTGTTTGTTGAAAGCGCTGTGGAAACAATTTGTTTCCCCGCTTCCTGCCCTCCTCCCCCCATGCCTCTTTTTGGTATATAGTGCCTGGTCTAGAACGAAACTGAAGTTATTTTGCTCTATTTGTTATCAAAGGTGGCAGGAACTTCAAAACAATATACTGAGTTTTTTAATTGTTTTCAAGGATGTTTCTTTCTTAACCTTTGAATTGGCGTGTACAGGTTCGTGTGTTGCAGAATTTAGGTTGAATCACATGCAGTGTTTCTGATAGCTCAACTTCTTCTGGACCAGGCTCCTGGACAGAGCTCAGGTGATTGTGCTCAGTAACTGGTTTTAAAGCCCTGCAGCCTCACCAAGTCAGAGATTAAATTAGAAATGCACTGGAATTATTTTGCTTTCTGAACACATACCCCATTCAGAGGGAAGCAGGACATGCCTGTTTACACAGTGCCCTCACTGAGAGCCTGGCCTCCTCTATAGGACCCAGAGCCTTGAGGTAGTTGTCATACTATGAGGGGTTTTCTGTACTTAACTGCTGCTACTCTTTTCTGAGATCCACAAGAGAATAGCTTAGGGTGTGATGAAATTTTCTTGGCTTACTCAGGGTGTAGTTCATCCCTTGCTATATGAGGTCTTATTGTAGAGCACACCCATACTCTCTACTGCTAGAAAAAAATAACCACAAAATCTCAAAGCAAAACATTTGAAAATTTGCGTTTTTGTTTCCTGAAACCAAAGGTTGAATCTGTGTGTTCTTTCTACCCTGCCCTCCCTTTCCTGGTCCCATAGCCACAGAAAGTAGAAAAGGGGAAAATATGCAAAGCGTTTATAACAAGTCAGAGAAAGCTGATTTACAGAAGCCAGGGGGTGCGCCACCTTTCTCTGGAGCCAGTCCAGAGCAGAGGGAGTTGAACTGTCCCTTCATCACCAGCACCTTCATACTGTTGATGGAAAAAGAGGAATCAGAACTGGTGATAGGCTGGGACTAGAAAAAACTGTGCTGTAAGCAGCCAGCAAAAACCTGAAGTACCTGTAATGCCAACTGCAGCTCCTACATCCACCTGAAGCGAGTTGTATTCGAAGGGGGATGCTCATAATCTCTCCCATGGACAAGTACACTTCTAGGAAGGGGCTTGATGACTGGCAGTGATCTAAAATATGGGAAGATGGCCTTGCCCGGCAGATGCTCTGAATGCCAGGGCTGCCAGCCCCTTCCCTCTCTGCAGTGCCTGATTGGGGTGGGCGGGGGGAGGGCAGGGACTGGCAGCTTCCCCGCTCGCAGTGCTGGAGGGAAGCATTCCTAAGTGTGTAATCATTTCAGCATCTTAAGACTGAGGATCTTCTGTCTTTGGATCTAGTCATCTCCTCCCCTTCCCACCCCCAGTACCTTGATACCTCTTCAGCCTTTCCATTCCTAGACTGAGGCTACCAACCTTGAAGGAGCCTCTCCTGCATGCTGAGACTGTCTCCTACAATCTAGGAGACTAGGATGTGGAGCATGGTATTTGGACCACGATCAGGTGGGAAGCGCATTCTGCCTTTGTCCCAGAGTCCTGGAATGGCAAGAGATGGGAGAGGTGGAGTCGGTGATCCTGGGGCTAACTTCCCAACGTGGGGTGCTGCATTTCACAACAGGGACCTGAGTGGTCCAAGTCACACAGCACATTCCTTTGCAGAGGTAACCGGAAACAAATGTTTACCAGCTATACCCAAGATCGACTTTCTCTTAGGATAGAGAATTAGAACTTGCTTTATAGAAATGAGGCTGGAGCCAGATGGCTGGATTTAGACATGAAGTGAGAGTGGTAACAATAGCTCGGCTGACTCCAGGTTGTGTCCCGTTAGGATCCTATAAATAATACCAAGAGTTGGGTATCCCATCTGGGGGCATCACTGACCTGACCTCTCATCCTTGTACCGTGGTGTTTTCTTTACCATTTCTAGACCTCAAAAAAGCCTAAGACAGCAGAAGCAGACACCTCCAGTGAGCTGGCTAAGAAAAGCAAAGAAGTATTCAGAAAAGAGGTAAGGTTGGCTGCGATGTGGGCACTAAGCTTGGAAAACTTAAACTTGAGCCCCATTCCTTCTTGTCCACAGTGGGCACAGCTGTTTGCAGTACTAGGTGGCCCTGCCTTTGGGTGTCCCCTTGCTTCTGTCGCTGGACTCTGCAGTTGTTGTTTGGTGACACATGGGTGTGGTCCTTCGCAGCCAGATAATAAGCACGTTCATGTCCGTTGTATCATTTGACCCCCACAACAGCACTCGAGGTAGAAGCACCAGAATTGTCATTTCTCTTCTTGAGGAGGAGCTCTTGAGGTTCAGAGGATATAGGCTCTAGACAGAAGACTTGAACTTGGGCCTTCTGGCTCAGAGTCCCAATCTCCATGACGGCTCATTTGGTGGCTGCCTAATCCTCCAGCGATGGAGAGAAAGCAGCTCCTCTATATGCTGTTAGAAGTATATGTTTCCAGTTCTCAGAACACTGACCTTCCTGCCTCGGGGCATCCAGATTCTAAACTCCAGTCTTCATTCATTGAAGGGGCTCATAGTCCATTGGAGGAAGCAGACCTGCAAAGAAGTGATCGGGCTCGGAGGCCACTACTCAGGGTGTGAGGAAGGGCTCTTGAGTCAGGGGTCGGGATTGACCAGATCTGCAATGCAGGCAGAAGGCGGCATCCTTTTCCTGGACTCGGGGGGGCTGTGGCTCAGGGTGTGGCGGGGGTCGGGGAAGATGAGGCTAAACAGACAGTATTGTGCTGCTCCATACTGAATTACAGGGAACCACTGCAGGATTTTAAGCTGGGAATAATGAAATCCCCTGTTGTACTCAGGGAAATGGATTAAAGGGAGAGTATGGAAGCAGAAGACCACAGAAAAACTTGTGATCAAAAGCCTTCCTCAAGGATAAACCTTAGTGTTTCACTGTCACTGTGTAAAATGATCAGCATTTCAGCTCAGCCAGCTAGCAGCTGTTTATTTAGTGCCACCCTGGTGATACAGCCTTGTTGTTTGAGTGTCTGAAAGCTCACTTTCAGGAATCGGTAGACCTTGTTCATGGTGCTCCCTGATTTAAGCGACTCACCGCCTCACTCCTTTTATCCTCTGGAGTCAAATTTGTGGCTTAATGCCCCAGATACTTCCAGAGGTCCTGCGCCTAGATCACTCTTGAGAGCTACGGGCTAGGGCAGACACTACAGAGACAGCTCAGGAGGACATGGCAAGTACCCCAGATGGTCTCCAACCAGTTGCTCTAACATGCAACCATCCGTCTGCTTTACACTGATGTTGTGTAAATCCCATGAAGTGCAACACTTACAGAATCTAAGCAGTCTTCAATAACAAAATAACTGCATTCCCGGGGTCACTGAGCCTCCTGGTAGCACAGAAAGGCCCTTTCTGCCCTGCCTGTAGGAGCCAGAGAATTTAGCTACAGTCTCTTTATGAGAAGGACAGGAGACTTCTTAGCTGAAACCTGGGGCTGCCACGAGGTTCAGCGTGGAGTCCTGCTCTTCTATCCCTCCGTTGCCCAGTCCATCCGGGGGAGCCCTGTCCCTCTTGGGGCTACCCCAGATCCTTTTCTCTCGTCCCACTGGCATACTAGACTCCTCCTATCCACACCAGCCAGCCCGAGTGAGGGAAAGGGAAGGACAGGCTGGCTCTGCTTGCTGCCTTTCTACATTTCTTCAGGACAACGTTCTTGCCTTCTCTTCCCCCTGCCTGCAGATGTCCCAGTTCATCGTCCAGTGCCTGAACCCTTACCGGAAACCTGACTGCAAAGTGGGAAGAATTACCACAACCGAAGACTTCAAACACCTAGCTCGCAAGGTATTCTCCCCTGCTTGTGGTCTGACAACGTTCTCGGCACACTAGACCTTCTAAAAAGGTCCCTTTCATCATAAAAGGGGAGGTTTTCCTTGCCACATTCCCAGGTTGGAGACCCAGGAACATAAGGGGAAGATTTGGGAAGGGAAGCGACCCTCCTGGAGGGTAGTGGTTCTCTTAACAGCTGAGCTGAATTCTGATGAGCTCAGCACCAGCCTGCCCCAACCTCCCTGCGTCTAATTCACCTCCCAGTCTCACTGAGAAGGGTCCTGGGGCAGAAGACTGCCTTCCCCCCTGAATCATTTCCACTCTGATTGGTGGCCTGTGGTCTCTTTCTGTGTCCTGGACAGCTGACTCATGGCGTTATGAATAAGGAGCTGAAGTACTGTAAGAACCCCGAGGACCTGGAGTGCAATGAGAATGTGAAACACAAAACCAAGGAGTACATTAAGAAGTACATGCAGAAGTTTGGGGCTGTTTACAAACCCAAAGAGGACACTGAATTAGAGTGACCTAGGGGGCCAGGGTGGGAGGCTGGGCAAGCTGGTCAGAGAGACTGCGGGGAGAAGGCATCCTATGGGCCCTCGCCCCACCCCACTGTCAGGGCTGTGTGCTACGGGTGACACGACCCCCTGGGGACTCCAAACCTGCGGGTTTCGACTGAAAGCCACAATACTGAGCTCCATCTACAACACGTGGTCCCTGGTTGTGAGCTGTTGGTAGAGGCCATCAGAGGCGAGGGGTTAGGCCCTTGAGACCTTCCCTTCTGAGACCTGGTCAGCCTGACCCCACTCCAACCTGGGTCTCCTCCTTGGCGGTGCTGTCAGCGCACAGGCTCATGCGCGTCCCCACCCACAACCCCGACCCTGACCATCTGTATTATATTTTAATGTATATGTGAATATATTGAAAATAATTTGTTTGTTTTTTCCTGGGTTTTGTTTTTTGTTTTGCTTTTAAGCCTCTATGTGCTAGGATCACAGAAGACTTTGTAAGGATGGTTTAAGTTCTCCTGCAAGGTTTAATTTGTTATCATGTAAATATTCCAAAGCAGGCTGCCTTGTGGTTTCGGCCAGCCTTGTGCTATGTTGATAAGATTGATTTACTGCTTAAAATCACTTTACTTTATCCAATTTTTACTGAACTTTTTATGTAAAAAATAAAATCAATTAAAGAACTTGGCTCGTTTGTCTATAGTGTTGGCACTGAGAGAGAAAGGAGGTGGTGGCCATAGGTGTGTGACGTCCAAGGTTAATCCTTGAGATTGGAGTTTGTCCCAGGCCTTCCCCACAGGTCCGACTGTGACTGAGCTAGGCATCTTATCGCGTGCGTTTCCCAGCTAAGGAAGTAGACCTGCCACCTCTCTGGCGCTGGGCTTTACTTAGGTTAATAGGCCACTCAAGAGAAAGGCATTTGTCTTTGCCTTTGTACCTTGTGCCTGGTGAGAAGTGACTTCCCAGCCATGCTCATCTGATGTCTGGGTTCCCTGACTCCTCACCATGCCCCCCACCACTGGGCTTGGATCCTAGAGGGAGCTCCCATCAAAGGGGTACATCGCTGAGGTGATAAGAGGACGCAGGGCTCAGCGGAGACACACCCACCCTTGATGGACCAGTTTCCCCCGGTGGTGAGAAGGGTCAGGGCGTTCGGGCCAGCCTGGGGCCCAGCCCCTCTTTGCAAGGAGGCTGGTCCCACCTCATCCTCCATGGGGTGGTTTTGCTCAATGCAGAAATGTCCCTGGGGAAGAAGCTGGGGCCTGCCAGATCTTGGGGGTGCGGAGCGGTTGGAACACTCACTGCCTGCTGGGCACTTAGCGCTCTGGTTGGACTCCTTTGATCCTCTCAGCCCAGAGGCACACGAATTGAGGAGACTGAGGTTCATAGAGGCTCAGTAACTCTTTATCTTTGTATCAAAGATTGTGAAAAGAGACAAAAATAACATCTCTTTTAAAGGCATACCCATTAAATATGCTATTTAACAAGGTAGCCAAAGTATTTCCCGTGGGGCTACAGCCTTACACCGTTAACCCTAACTCAAGCATATTATATCAGATGGAGGAACCCTGATTTAACCCCCTTAACGTTTAGTGTTATTAAGGAAGATGTTTCAGCTAATGTGTTTGAGCATATTAAAAAGTGTATCTCTTTGGGGTAGGTTTCCCATGCAGAGGTGCAGCCATATGCACTGCAACCAAGCCCAACTCATGCTTTTACACAAGGCTCCAGGTTTCACATTTTCCCAGGAAATCCAGACAGCCTTTTGTTAAAGGGTGGTGACCAGGGAGTTGCCAGGTTTTAGAAAGGACCACTTTGAAGAGGAATTCTGTTACTTCACTTCCCCTGGAGTGTTTTGTTTTTTTGTTTTGTCAAAATCTTTCCCTTGCAGTCACCCTTTGAAACCTTTAGGCTCAAATCCCCTCAGTAGTGATGAGGGTTACTGGCTAATCCAGGGCCAGTTCATTCCTCTCAATGCAGGATTTCACACTCATTGCCGATCTAATCGTCCACAGTCCTCTGGCCAACACCCTGCCGGTGTGATGTCTCCAGTGCTTTGGCCTGTTTAAAGCTGACCGAACACCAAGCCTTTCTCTCCTGGGTTATTACCCAAGGGTCATCTCCGGGTGAGGGTGGCTCCAAACCTGCCCTGATCTTAAGGATAGAGTTACAGGGTTAAGCAGCCCTGGTAAACTCTGAGGAACAGCAGCTGCAGCAGTCTCCCAGCACAGCCAACACCTGTCACATCTCAGCGAGGGGACAGGATCTAGCCTGGGCACCTGGACGGTGGCTGGATCCAGTCTGCTGAGTTTAGGTGGCTGTATTTCTTCAGCACTCTGATCCTGATGGATGCCAGGATGTAGCATTGTTCCTTCCTAGGCAGGGCCTGTCTGCTGTAGCAACACGCTGAAAGCACAGTGACGGACCTGCTGCTCCTGCGTTCAGGGCGGCCATATGCGAGGTGTGCAGGTGGTCTGGCTGCAGCTACCCTGTCCTCAGGTAGGTGGGATGACCTGCCTGTCCTTGGCTTGTGTGGAAGCATCTTTGGACCTCCCTCTCCTGAGTCTGAAATGTGGGTCCTGAAAGGAGAACACTCTTCCTTTTTCTCACCTAAAGATGCCCGGAGGCCCTTGGTAACAGAGTCTTAGTTTCCCAGGACCAGCCTGCCTCCTACTGCCTGCCCAAGAGTGGGGCAGGCTTCCAGCCTCCCCTTGAGGCTAGTCACAGCCCAGATGAGGAAAATGGTCTCAAACCTAAGGCCTGAGAGTCCCAGCAGGTGGGAGGCTTCTGTAGGGGCCAGTCTATTGTTCTCCAGCTAAGGAAGCTTAAGTTCAAAAAGGAAAGTGCTTCCTAACACGCTTAGGTGGGGAATGGCAGATGCAGGATGTGAACTGGACTCTGCCCGCAGAACTCACCCATCTTCTGCAGGTGCACACTGCCTGCCATCTCAGGGGTGCCTTTCACCTTAGGGACTCCAGCCTTTTCCTGGGCCTCTGCCAGATTAGCTACCCAACTGTCTCCCAGGCCCACGGAGCTGGACAGAGCCAACAACAGTCCACAGTTGCCTTTAATATGGGGTACAAAAGTAGAAAAAACAGTTGAGAGTAAGTATGGGGAGGTGGAGTGGGGATCGGGGGGGCAAGACTGCTGCTCCCTGTCTGGCTGTCCCCCGCCCACGTCCTGATCCCTGTCCTGGAGGAAGGCAGCGGGAGGGGAGGTGACTGGTGCCAGGATCTTGTGTGTCCCCCTGAAACAGAACAAGCCGAGGTCACCAATGCCAGGAAGCCCATGAAGGGGAAGGTGTATGAGGTGGGGGTGGTGGGGAGCACCAGAGCAGGTTCCCTGAGAGGCCAGGCTGCGGAGCCACGACTCACACCACGGAGCAACCCTCGGCCGGGGGACCCAGGGCCCGAACCACGTCTTCACGGCCCATGGCAGCAAGGGCGTCTGCTAGCGCTCTGAGGGTGGCGCCACTGCCTTCCTGGACAGCCCAGTCCCTCAGCAGGGCAGAGGCGGGCCCCAGGCTCCGGGCCATGGTCTCTACTGCCTCAGCCTGGTAGCCCAGGCGGCCCGCCAGGCCCCGCCAGCCGTCGGCCGGTTCACCCGATACCTCCAGGAGCCGTTCCACTTCCTCCTGCTGCTGCCGAGGAAGGTGGAGGTAAAGCCGGCAGCCAAGTTCAGGTGGTAGCCCTGGAATGGGAGACGTGAGGGGCACGAGAAGGTTAGACAGGCTCTGGTACGACGAGGCTGGGTAGGTCTAAAGGGCGATAGGTAGGGGAAAGGGCTCACCTTGGCTGGGGGCACAGGGCTCCAGGCCGGCTGGAGAGTCCCGGAAGACACTGCTGTCCCCATGCAGCTGGTCCCTGCTGAGGGCCCCCAGCTCTGCGGTCCGAGCTTTGGCCAACTGCTGCCTTTGTTTGCGTGAGCGCCAGCTGTGGGGAGCAGGGGGAACCTGCCAGCCTGCTCCAGCCTTCACTGAGACGGCAAGCTGGCTGGGAGTCCAGACAGGGAGGAGGGGTACCCCAGGGCAGTGCCCAGACCACCTACCACTTGAAGACCACGTAGGCGAGCAGACCAAGGACCACAGTGGCCAGGAGGGCACAGTAGACGGGGATGATGCTGCCCGAGGCCCCTGGAGGCTCAGGGGAGAATGGGGAGGAGGTGCTGGGGGCCAGGGCTCCCCCTGCCGCTGCCCATACCCCTTCTCTGTCCTGCTCCCTCTGGGTCTTATCTGTGGAGAAAATGACAGACAGGGTCAGTGGCAAGGAATCAAGGCCAGGGGTCGATTTTGCTGCTAGAAAAGCTGGAAATCATAGCCCCCTACTGCTGCTGCTACTGCTAAGTCGCTTCAGTCGTGTCTGACTCTGTGCGACCCCATAGACGGCAGCCCACCAGGCTCCCCCGTCCCTGGGATTCTCCAGGCAGGAACACCGGAGTGGGGTGTCATTTCCTTCTCCAAGCCCCCTACTATGGAGTGACAAGAGCCCATACCATGACATCAAAAGCGGACTGGCTCATTCCCTACTGTCACCTCCCTCAGCCTCCCCTTGGCTCACCACGCTTGGACACCTGGCCCCGGATGGACCTTCTCCAGGCTTCCAGACATCTGCGCTTGCTGGTTTACCTTTGCTCTCAGACAAACTAGCAGGAATCTCCTGCTCTGGGAGGCCATCCTTGATCTCTCCCAGTCTCTCCCTTTTCTGGCTCCTGGGGCACCTCCTTACTAAACTGTGTCCTGTAATCTGGGCAAGCACAGTGATTCACGCTAGTCCCTGTGCAAGCCTCTGCGCACAGGAGACCTTGCAAATTTTTACAAAATAAAACGGAACCAGGGGCTTCCTTGGTGACTCAGTGATAAACAATCAGCCTGCCAATGGAGGAGGCATGAGTTTGAGCCCTGATCCAGGAAGACCCCCACGTGCTGTGGAGCAACTAAGCCCATTGTGCACCACTATTGAGCCTGTGCCTAGAGCCCGTGCTTCACAACAAGAGAAACCATTGCGATGAGAAGCCCACGCTCTACAACAGAGAGCAGCCCCTGCTTGCCACAACCAGAGAAAAGCTCTCACAGCAACAAAGACCCAGCATAGCCAAAAATACATTAAACACTGAACCGGAAGGCAAGTAAATGCTGCTGCTCACTTCTGCCGGCAAGTCAGTTGTCCCTACAATCCCGTGCAGGCAGGGCACAAGAAACAAGACGCTCCAGAGCTGTGACTAGACTTGTGTGTGGTCTGCAAGGCCAGGGACCCATGGATACCTCCCATTCTACCCAGTACCCAAAATCTGGATCGAAAAGTACTTACCCACATGGACCATGTCTTCCCTGTGGCTGGAGTTCTGCAGCATGGTTCTACCAGCTAGCAGTGCTCCCAGTGGCTGCACTTCTTAGAGAAGACTTTTGGAGTGTCGTGAGCAGCGCACAGAAAAAGGAGCTGGGAGACCTCTTGAGTCCAGCAGGGGCTGTGTGTAGGAACAAGGGGGAAATCCCTCAAGCTGCAAGTCAGGAGTCCCTTGGGGTAGTCTGCCCCCTCTGCTGGCTCACGTCATCCTGATTCATTCCAGGGCTGCGCACCTCCCCATCTTCCCACTTGCCAATCTGGACCAGTTTCCTCTAGTGTCAAATGGGGTGGAGCTGATACTGCTGGTCCCAGCTGGCCAAAGCTGGAGGAGACCAGAGTGCAGCTGTCTCAAAGACCTTGGCAAACCCCGGGTCTGAGTCCAGAGCCAGCACAGAAAGACCAGGGGACTCCTGTCCCCCATAAGCCAGAGCCAGGCGGAGACTCACTGGCTGATGGAAGCTCCCCAGAGTTCTCAAAAGAGCACAGTTCCTGGGGTGACTAATTCCCACTCCTGCCTCCAGGGTCAGTGTCCAGCCCTTAACTCCTGGTCAGGGGCAGGATGGGAGGCTTCCTTTGTGGGTTCAGCAAATGCAGAGGGTGTGTGGACCCAGAGGTACCCGGGCCCTTTCTTATCTGGGAATTTGGAAAGGGCCTGCAGGCTGGAAATATGAAGAACACGCAGTCCCAGGACCCATCTGCCCTTACAGGGCTGATCCTGCTGGGACCTCCCTCCTGAGGCCTGGGGAGAAGAGACCCTGGACTGGGCAGAGAAGGGGAGCTTGCCTGGAAAAGGGATGGAGATGAGACCTGGGCAAAAGTCCTGTAACTCCCCAACATTCACATCTGGCCCAACCCCTGCACTCCAAACTCACTTCCCTCCATAAGGCCAGCAGCGGATGTGGACAGCAAAATGCACACTAGACAAGTGGGTCTGGCATGGAGCCTGTAGCGACTTTGCAACATGAAGGATGTGTATGTACAGTTGTGTCACTTACCACATAAGGAACCCTGCCTGGATCGGAGTTGGCGGGTAAGCCTGTGACTAACGCTAGCTCCCAGAGACAGCCAGGCCTTGTGCCCGACCCACCTCGAGCTGCGAGACTGGAGACTCTACCAACCCCTCCTCCACACACACCCATCTGGAGGCCCACAAATATGCACACATGCGCACACAGCAACACCCTAAACGCCCACACTACCCTGACTTCCCACAGGCATCCCAACCCAGATGCTGGCACCACAACAGCGCAGGGTTTTGGGTCCAGAATGGGGGAGGTACAGAGAGGCAGCCACGGCTCCCTCCTTCCAGGAAGACCCGACGCTGTGTGCCCAAGCCCCTCCTGACCTGTGGTGACTGACCCTCCGTCGGTCCCAGGATCGGCTCTGCCTGCAGGATGGGGCCTCCCGGCCTTAAGCCAGTAGGGAACACGCAGTGGAGTCCCTGGAGAGGCCAGGTTTTCAGCCGGCGGAGACGAAAGCGGGCGGCAGAGGACTGGACACCGAGGGGGCGGGGCGATGATGGGGGCGGGGCCGCCCACGGTCTGGCCCCGCCCGAGTCAGGAACGCGCACATGCGTGGAGGTGAGCCTGAAGTGGGACTGCGCATGAAGTTGCCAGAAAAACAGGCCCAGGCCCCTAGGGGCAGGAGTGGCGTAGCTGGGGGGCTAGCAGCACGGTGCGGTGGGGGTGCTCAGGGGACGCCAGCCCAGGGCGGTGGCCAGTGCTGGTTGAGACGCGCGCACACATGCTCGGAGGCAGAACAGCTACAAAACTAGTCCATATTTATTGCTGAGATGCGAGAGCGGGAGGGGTCGCCCTTAGGATTAAGGCCACAGCCCGGCCCCTGTGCTCCGCCGGGACCGGGATCGGGAGCCTGGGCTACCCACCCAACTGTGCAAAAAGTGCTGTGCGGCCGCTGGGGCCAGTGCTGGGACTCCGGGCGGCCCCTCTGCCGGCGAGGGGCAAGATTTCCTGGAGTGACATCGCCCGCCAATCCCTGAGCTGGGCAGAGGTGGGGCCCCGCCCACCCCCGTCTAAGTGTGGGCGGGGTGTCCCCCCCCCCCTGGTCACCTGGGTGAGAGGACAGAGGTGGGTTGGGGCAGATTCGGGGGTGGAGCTGAGGTGGGGCCTGGCCCGGTGCACTTACCAACAGGTCTGCAGAGCCCTGGGTGATGAAGGAGTGAGGTTGCCGGTGGGGAACCAAGGCCAGCACCAGGGGCACACCATCGCTGATGACCTGCAGGGGCAGGGCGGGACTAGCTACCCAAGCAGCCGGCTAGAGCCCCCACCATGCTACCTGCCTCTTGGCCCTCAGCCCCGGGGCATCACGTTACCTGTCTCTTATACACATCTGGCTCTCGGGCGGAGCCTACTGGGGCGAAGCCCGCGGCGGGCAGGGCGGCGCGGCAGGACGGGGCGGGCTGTCAGCGCGCCTCTCCAGGGTTGTACTCTGTCTCCCCAGAGGACACCTGGGAGATGCGCCGGGAGGAGGACCGCCACAACTTCCGCGCAAACTGGCTGCTGCGCACCTAGTGGGAACAGGCATAGGTCAGCCAGGATCCACGCTCCCTCACTGTGCAAGCGCCACCCCGCCCGCATTCTCACCTCTGAGGGCTGCCCTGCGCCCACCACGATGAGCTTGCCGTCTTCCAGCCCCACGAGCACGTGGCTGTGCTCCTTGGTCACAGCCACGCTGCGGATCGGCACCTTCATGGGCAGGGGAGGAGCGGCTGGCAGCAGTCTGGAGGGAGGGAAGGAGGTGATATATACAAACTCGCAACTGCAAGGAGTTTTGCATCCAGCACATATCTGTCTCTTCATTCTCCCATCCACCTCCCAGTCCTCATTTGAAGGATGGCTGGAGGAAAATCCTGACAAATAAAAGGGTCACGAACAAGTGTGTGCCTAAGGGAGGCCCAGGGCAAGATCTCCCCACTGGGGGATGGGAGGACAGAGACAGGCCTTGAAGAATGTGTCCCCAGGCATGTAAAGGGGTTAGGGTCCACGGGGCACCTCTTAGTGTCCCTCTGCCAATAACCACCACCTGAGGGATCATGTGACCAACCTAGACAGCATATTAAAAAGCAGAGACATCACTCTGGCAACCAAGGTCTGTCTAGTCAAAGCTATGGTTTTTCCAGTAGTGGATGTGAGAGTTGGACTATAAGGAAAGCTGAGCTCCAAAGAATCGATGCTTTTGAACTGTGGTGATGGAAAAGACTCTTGAGAGTCTCTTGGACTGCAAAGAGATCCAACCAGTCCATCCTAAAGGAAATCAGTCCTGAATATTCACTGGAAGGATTGATGCTGAAGCTGAAACTCCAATACTTTGGCCACCTGAATCAAAGAACTGACTCATTGGAAAAGACTCTGATGCTGGGAATGATTGAGGGCAGGAGGAGAAGGAGATGACAGAGGATAAGATGATTGGATGGCATCACCCACTCGATGGACATGAGTCTGAGTAAATTCAGACTCAAATTGAAGAAAGTAGGGAAAACCACTAGACCATTCAGGTATGACCGAAATCAAATCCCTTATGATTATACAGTGGAAGTGAGGAATAGATTTAAGGGCCTAGATCTGATAGATAGAGTGCCTGAAGAACTATGGAATGAGGTTCGTGACATTGTACGGGAGACAGGGATCAAGACCATCCCCATGGAAAAGAAATGCAAAAAAGCAAAATGGCTGTCTGGGGAGGCCTTACAAATAGCTGTGAAAAGAAGAGAGGCGAAAAGCAAAGGAGAAAAG